>OOFE01045173.1:0-20359 GCA_900323365.1 Monocentris japonica | reverse complement strand
AAACCCTGAAAAACAGCCCCAGACCATTATCCCTCCTCCACCAAACTTCACAGTAGGCACTATGCATTCTGGTAGGTAGCGTTCTCCTGGAATCCGCCAAACCCAGATTCATCCATCAGACTGCCAGATAGTGAAGCGTGATTCATCACTCCAAAGAACACGTTTCCACTGCTCCAGAGTCCAGTTGCTGCGTGCTTTACACCACTCCAGCCGACGCTTGGCATTGTGCATGGTGATGTGAGGCTTGTGTGCAGCTGCTCGGCCATGGAAACCCATTTCATGAAGCTCCCGACGCATAGTTCTTGTGCTGATGTTGCTTGCAGAGGCAGTTTGGAACTCTGTAGTGAGTGCTGCAACAGATGATTGGCGATTTTTACACGCTACGCGCTTCAGCTCTCGTTGGCCCCGCTCTGTGAGATTGCGTGGTCTACCACTTCGTGACTGAGCTGTTGTTGCTCCTAGGCGCTTCCACTTCACAGTAATAGCACTTACAATTGACCAGGGCACATCTACTAAATTTCACAAACTGACTTGTGGCAAAGGTGGCATCCTATGACAGTGCCATGTTTAAAGTCACTGAGCTCTTTACGTCCCATTCTAAATTCTAAATGTTTGTCTGTGGAGATTTCATGGCTATGTGCTGGATTTTATGCACCTATTAGCAATGGGTGTGGCTGAAACACCTGAACTCAATAATTAGTAGGGGTGTCCACTGACTTTTGGCCATATAGTGTATGTAGTACTGGAGGAGAGTGGGGGAGTTTGTAAAGCTCTCAGCAGGACTCAGCAAATTGCCTGATTACCAATGGGGCTACAATGTGACTGTCAGAAAGGCAGAACCAACATGGTGAAGGGTGCCAGGCAGGGGGCCTGTGCCAGGGAGCCCACTGGACTAATGGGGTCCAGCTGCAGCAGGACAGACCCAGGGCCTGGCCCATGATTGATGGGACTATATTCACCAGTGGTGGGTGTCATTAGCGGCGAGACAATCAGGTCAGTTGACAGTCACGTTAATAGAGGACTTTGGGAGTAACGGTAGTGGCTCCTTGTGGATTACATAAACGCATACAGACAGAAACACGAACAGGTTGAATTAAGTCCCAAGTGGCCGTAGACTAAATTCAACTCTTATTAATTGAAAACAAGGAGAGAATACATTGATCCCTTTGGGTCACTTAAGATATCAAAAACAATATGTTGTTGCCCCAGGGTGCCAGGTGCTTTCATTAACTGAATTGTTAGAGAGGTGATGAGGGAAACGACTCCTCCTTGTATTTCTGGTCAACATGGGACCCATTGATTTTATGCTCTGTGCTTCATTAGGACTCAAAGGAGTATACCTGTAATTAGGCATGGAGCCTTGTTTGGAGATGAGCTGCTTTAGGCCATTTGGGAATGAATAAATACAATTACTATTAGGCCAGGGGAATCCATCTGCTTGAACTGCTCTGCAAACAGCTGTTGTTGGGCTTTCGGGAACATTTACCCAGCAAGTGGGAAGTTGAGATATCCAAAAAAGTCCAGCAGTAGACCAAAGGTGTGTGAGCATTATAGAAGGATGAGAGTGAGTGAGCCGCTCAACACAGGCGGCTGGGCAGCATTGTTATTGTTTCAATGCCATACAGGGACACAGTCTGCTCTGGTCGTCTCTGCAGATTAGTGAACTTCACCAGCTAACACAGACAAATGATTCACTTGAGTGTTGTGTATTGTATCAGCAGCCTTTGAGCCACAGCTCTAAGAACAGTGTTTGTTAACCTTTATAAAATCTTTTTTTTCCCTGTTGAACAATAAACTGAGAGAGTGGCTCTCTTTGATGATGCTGCATTTTTCATTTTGAAATAAAATGGCACCTTGCACTAACCTCCATCATCATGCATAGGCTAGGACTTCTCAGAGGTGGTCCAGTTATCTACCGGTGCTTCCTCAGACACAGAAAGGCTCGATGACAGATTGAGGCTTCAGTGGTTAGGTGTGACGTGTTGCAAGCAAGGTAGACTCTATCAGCAGTAATTAGCTCTCTGGCTTGATTAGAGGGTAGGCGAGTGAAGTAGTGAACACCTGAACATCTGCATGATAGCGGGGTTACTCACCAGGCCTGGGAAACAGGACCATTCATTACCAATGAGACTCATTGTGTGCTCTGCCACGCAGACACCACTCATGTCTATTAAACAGCAGCTAAGACGTAATTTTGGAATAAGGTAGTTGTAACAATTACGACTTAACACAGAATCACACATTTTGCTTTTGAACATTGAAACCCAGGGCCTAATAGAGAATCTCTGTAGAAGGAGTAGTAGGCTTTGAGAGGATAGCTGATGACGGCTCATCAACCCACACATCTGACCAGTGATGAAACCTGAAACTGTGGAGACGACGGAAGTGTGCCAACCAACCGTTCCACAGAATTCCTTGCATGTTCACTGGCATGAGCTCCACGTTATTCACAGGAAGATGACGAAACTGAGAAGGGCAGACTGAAGGGCACTTCATCCTGTCCTGCGCTGAGGATCAACAACTTTACACCATGAACTGACCTACCTCACCCATCCTTAACCAAAAGGGCTGCAATGCCAATGTGTTGCATCAGCATCCTGCAGCCAGCCTCGTCATGTCTTTAAAAAAAGAATTGTTTCGAAGGTATCTTTCCCATGACGTGCAGTTGGCTTTGACTCTGTATGTATGTGTGAATAAATGTGAATGTGTTTTGAGTGTGTTCCATCCTGGTGGGGCGGAGAGAGTGGGACACAAAGGCAGCAGTGTGGGGGCCTCTCTAGCAGAGAACACAGGACCGCTACTGTTTACCGCTACTGTTCACGTCTGGACCATTCCAACCAACACCACCTCACAACAGGCCCTAACCCCGCATGATCCCCTTTCAGTCAGCATGACAGCTGCCTCTTCTAGCCACAGTATGTGTATCACTTGATGGCTGCTATCAAGAGAGACAGGTCGGGGGGACAAGTTTGAAGCCGTTACACTTTCATAAACAATAAAATAAAACAATAAAATTTAATACGTCGAACTTAGAAGTCAGTTAAGACAAGATGCACTTGAGAGAGAACAAGAAACCAGGACCGTTAAGATCTGAGATGAAACTAAAGACATTTCTGTTCTGTTGTGGCTGCTACACAAGCTGTCAGTGTACATCATGTGTGTAGTACACCAATATTTATTTATTTTTTAAGTGTCAATATAATCCTCCATTCTTTTTTCTGTCGGAGCAATCTCTTCCCTGTCTGTGTTACGAGGTCTGATGGTTTGGCCACTTTCATTTCTACTCTGACTATGACTACTTGGCTGCAGGAATAAACAACTAACTACTGCAACATGCCATTGATTAAGCACTTCACACATCAAACCTTGTTGTGTTTCATAAGTTAACTTAATAGTGGCTTCACAATCTTGACATGCCTGCATTTACCTTGGCACAGGAACTCAAACTCAGTGTCTTCTTGAGGACAACCTGCCAGTGACAGACAGTGAGAGTGGGATTGAATGAGGAGGGAGGAGGAGGAGGGAGATACCGAAGTCAAGACAGCTGATTAGCTGAGAAAATGACATCCCACAACTGTCAATCATCCCAGCTTCATGCGTCAGCTACAGTTTTTCATCAGTTAGATTAAAAAAAAACAGGTCTGTTTTGGCAGGTCTCAGCATCCTTTGATGTCAAAATGCGGAGGCGAAATGTAAAATGTGCACAGGTTGGCAGGTCTGCAGAAGCACTCCATAGACCTCAAACTAATTAGCCATTCTGGCACAAATGTCCACAGTGATTGAGATGATTGTTGTCGACATTACTCCTCCACTGTGTTCTGGTAGTCTTCCTATGACAGGCTTTTAAAAGCAATTTGAAGTGTCCAAATGAAACAGGTTGGCTGAGTGCAATTACAGAGGTGCTGTGTTGCAATTGTGGTGGCAGTTTGTATTGAACCCCCAGGCATGTAGACAATGTATTGAAAAACGAATAAAGCTCTGCTTGGTAAAGAGTAAATATTACATGCTTGAATGAGACAGCTATTGACTCTGTTCTTGGTTTATTACTGATGCTATGAATGAAGCAAAAGTTGGGAGGATTACAGCTTGTGGTATATAGGTTAGTCTTTCCACTAAATCTACCATGGGATAACTGATCCTTCCTGTCCCCACTTTAGGCCAGTGCCATTAGATCTGGTTGATAAATCAATATCTGACCCTAGGCTGACTCATGGATATCCAGCATGGGGAGGGAAAGAATGGGGATTCAATAGTAAGCCTCTTTCAGACATACACCTTGGATATTCTCCAAAGAATCAGGTCCGCACTTTAACTGGAGTTGCCCTTCCACACATATAGCACACCACTGAGAATGTCCGTTTCGGATGCATTCACAACAACAGAAAATAGTCCAGTTACTTTAGGCAAGGGGTGGGGCCTGGGTAGAGCGTGCAGGAGACAGGACATGACGCAAAAAGTACGCTGCGGAAATCAGTGTTTGTTTACAGCACGAAGATGGCAGACAAAGTGACTGACTCACTCTCAGTGGCCGTTTTTGCGTTTATGTCAATACTAAATGTAGTTGAACGCTCCGCAGTATCGACAAAAGTGTCGATACTTCTTCCTCACCCTTGGATGTTTGTATTATCCCGGTTTCGCGCCGGTTGCATGATAAATACATCATCAACACGCCCACTCGCTCGTAGAGAATACTCCGGAGAATCTTCTGCTCCATTCACACTTGGGCTCACTCGGCGATAAAACGGATTTTAGACTAGGGTGCTGGGTGAGTAAAGTATTTCCAGACCAACTGATTCGGACATTTGCGTTCACACATACAACCCCTCCGTGTAATGTCTAGATGCGTTCCGGATTTCACTGCATGTGTGAAAGAGGCTATAGAGAGAGAGATGGAGGGAAGTGGACAGGGGTGGAGGAAGAAAACTACAATAAAAGCGCTGAGTTGGCAATCGAGCCCTACAGCGGGTTTCAGTGAGACAAGAGAGCCTCACTATGCTGAGCTGTCTAACACACAGATAGAGACAGCTCTTATGCAATGAAGTAGCTCTTTTCACTTCTCCATCTCCCCAGGGCCCCACTCTCTTTATTCTACTATCTAATTCATCTCAATTCTATCGTTCCTCAAACTGTTCCTCCCACTCTCTTCAACCGCCTACACACCAACCGTGAACAGCCAGACGCCGCCTGTCCGCTCAGCTAAGTGTCGAGAGATGTGCCAATCCAGACTCTAGAGACCAGAGGCCCTTTGAGGGACACATGTGCCACTTCCTATTCTCAGCTCCAATTAAGGAGGAAATGGAGGCAGCCTGCGTGAACACACACGTATTCTCAGAAGCACACACACACACACACACACACACACACACACACACACATATCTGTCCATTTAAAAACAGAGGGAGGGAGACCTTCTCTCTCCTCTGACAGATGGCTACCATGCCTCGGGCAAAGAGCAAGTCTGGACAGCACACTGACAACTGCTGCCAAAGCAGGGAGGGATGAGAGGAGAGAGGACCCAATCTAAGGCCCATATGTATATCAGCCAATGTGAAGCAAGAGAGATGAAGATGGATGGCGAGAGAAAATAATTCACTTTAAGGAATTTGATAACGTTTCTGTGGTACTGTGAAGTGCTGTGATGACAGATTCTTGCAGAAGCATCAGTCACAAGAGAACCTTCATGAACATTTCACCTCCCCAACAAAATACTATGTCCTCCTTGAAAGAATATCAGATATCTTCCTTTGCTGAGCCCTGGTATTATACACACACACACACACACACACACACCCCACCCCCTCACCCCCACACACTGAGATGGGCTACTTCAAGAGCAAATTAAAGTAAAGGGTCAGATGGAAAAGAAAGGGAAGAAAGGGGGCTGGAGGGTGAGGACAAATTTGGTCACTTCAAACATACTGTAGGACACATTGATATCTGACATTGGGACCTCCGGGACAAAATGTCTATCTCCCACCTCCTCCTGGCGGAGGGATCTGGGGAGCAGCTGTGTGACTGACAGACTGGCAGCTCCTGCTAGTAAGCTGTTCTTTATGTGTGTCCCCTCCTGCCGGTGCTGCCTCGCCATTTCAAGCCTTGACAGCTGATCAAACAACAGATCAGGGGCCACAATACAGAACAAACTTCCAACTGTCCATCCTATTTTATTTCAAAAGTCAAAGACATGGAAAAAAAAACATTTTCCCATTACAGTAGCCCATTTGTAATGGCAGAAACTCTAAATTGCATTCTTTTTTGTAGGTAGGATGTTTCTATAATAAGGCCCCAGGTGTCAGCAAAGCAGGAGAGGGGAAATATGAAATATTTTGCTTATTATTTCACGCAGCGGTTGAGAAGAACATATCCAAGGTTAGTTACGAGATTCCTCCTCCTCCATGCTTTGCCCCATCCGCTGATACCCCTCTCTCTCTCACACACACGCACACACACGCACACACACACAGAGATAGGAGCAGGTAAGATCCCTGAACCACCTGCTTTAAGGCTGAGTTATACTTCTGCATTGATGCACGTAAACGTCTCCGTGTAGCTACACAGAGAAGGGCTTTATGGGTAAGCGTAGCCCCCAGATGCTCACACACGGGTCGACGCACATACCACCGCGCAAATCTCAACGTGTCGCATGGAGCTGTGGTCGTGAACGTCAAACAAACGCTGATTGGTTGAGCAGGGGAGCATAGCTGGTAGCGTTGGGGGTTTGGCCAAGACCCAAAATGGAACTAAATCAAACGCAGAAAAGCAATGGAGTTTGTGGAGCGACTCTCAGATGAGGCAAATAAATAAATAAATAAATTGATCCACCACAACGTAACGAGCATGTCTCTTTGTTTACACTTTTACCAGGGGTGAAAACAGGTTTCCGTAACTGGATTCTTCTCCATTTTCTGTACTGTTAGTTTTAGTGAATGCGACACTGTCCCCAAGTGTACGTGTTAACGCTACGTTCAAGTATGTTGGCAAACACCCCCGCGGACGTCTGCGAGCGACACCCACACATGTACGCAGACGCAGAAGCATAAATCAGGCTTTACTGCCTATATGGCTGAGACAGGAGGGTGTGCAGTCAGAAGAGCACAGTCAGAGGTGGCGTGCCATGTGGAGGTGGGAAAATGGAGGTGTGAAAAAGTCATTGTGAGGGTTAAGAAAGGAGAGACCAGAGAAAGGTGGGGGTGGGGGCAGAGGGAGAAGGTGTTGATGGGAAACGGAGAGGAGTGGAACAGCAACCCATTAATCGTGGCAGAGAGGAGAGAGAAACAACAGAGCAGAGGGGAAGGTGAAAAGAAGAGGGGAGGGGGAAACTGGGGGAGAGACACCCTTAAGAGACCCTGAGGGACAATGGAGTGGTCACACCAATGACTGAACACCCAAAATCCACAACACTGAGGACTAAAATCAACTCCACATATTCACATATGATGACTCACAACCACGTCAGCTGTTTGAAAGATGTTAGCTTCCTGCATTAGCTAGTCCAGTCTGATATTCAGTAATGTGTGCCAAGTATATATGTTATGAACAGTTAATGGTTTGCCCTCCCCACTGCCTCGCTGGCTGAGACACACACACACACACACACCTTGAGTGAATTGGCTTGGCTTTGATCCAAATGTCTCTCCTACCTCCATTTCATCAGGTCTAAAGTCCAGTAGTAAACTGTTTCACAGAGATGTGAGCTTGAGCTGCTATCGGGCTGCTACAGTACCAGCAGCGCTAATCACAGCCCGCCAGATGGAATGGATCCATAATTGATGTTGATTAGCTGACTGATTGTAGGAGCGATGGAGCGTCAAACAGAAGTGTGTTGAAAATCCACAGTACTCTGAGCTTGAGGTAATATACTGAAACATTAGGAGCAGGCATCTTTGGGTATGGGGACTCTAAAGCAAATAAACAAGCCAATCCGTTTCCTGATTAACGATGACAAACGCAATGCTGACGTGTTCTCCTGTAATGATTTACATAGTAGCTGGCAGCCAGGAGTGAAAGCAGATGGGGGGGGGGGGACCCCTGCAACGAGATACATGTAGCTTGTGCTCTGCTCTGGGTTTATCACCTAAACTACTAAACAATAGGCCGACATGGTGTCCTCTGTGTCTCCTGCATGAATTCAGGACAAATTTGGAGACATGGATAGTTTCATTTATATACTAAGGTTACAATTACTAAAATTACAAACCTTGCTCTTTCCAAGCATATGGTACCTTTGAATGTGGCCATAATCAGAATCACTTTATTTCCTAAATACAGTAGATTTACAAGAATTTGTCTTGGTGACGCTGGTACAGACAAAAATAGACACCTTCAATACATGGGCCAAGTATGACAGGACCTCACATCTCGTGCAAAGGGACTGTGCAAAGCATACAATAGATGGTAGACTATGCGGATCACTCTATACATCGTGGCTGTCTGATGAAAAACCTTGTGTCTCCCAAACGTTAACTTTTCAGGAACTGAGAAAAATGGCCTTGGTCTTAGCATGACCACCATGCATTTTTGTGTTTATCCAGTGGGTTTTGAAAGGGTTTTGTAAGCTCAAGAGGTTGGAAAATTAAAGTTAATTTAACGTTAAATTAAAGTTAAAACATGAAATCACATGACAACATCGATCAGGTATTTGGTGTTTATATGCATCCCATATTATGGCATAAAGTATTGTTCCAGCTGAAAAAGAAAGGGTAGTGAGTGCCCAGTAGTGCATGACTCCAGTGAACCATGAGGTCGGCTGAATAGCATAAACACCTTGAAATAAGTTATGACGGTCATAGAACAAAGACTTCATGAAGCTGTAAAGTGGCAAAGTGCGCAGTGGGTTGTCTAAAGTAGTGCCAGGATTGTGCAAATACTCGCTCGGTAGTCATAAATAGCACGGTACTGATAGAGTGAGCATATGAGTGAACAGGTTTACAGTCACAGTGCAATTTGTAGTGAGGAAAGAGTCCAGAGATTATTGGGGGTCATTCACAGAAGTGAAAATAAAATCAAATGATCCCTGTAGTGGAGCAGAGGGTCTGCTGTGGTACAACGTCACTGGAGCAAGTAGGGATTCAGTGTCTTGCTCAAGGACACAGATTTTGGGTAGAAGCTGTTCTCAGTTTTAATGGAGCTGTACCATCTCTCAGAGAGGAGCTTCTGAAACCTGGGCAAGGTCACTAGCAATCTTCCCTGCTGTTCTGTTCCATGTTGTCATGCAGCTCCTTGATGGAGGCCAGTTGACTGAATAGGCCCTCTGAATAGTGAGGACAACATGCTGAAGTTTGTCCTTGGAACTGGAGGAGGCAGCAGAACCAGACTGTGATGGAAGATAAGAGGAATCGTTTGGTCATAGACCTGTCCTAGAGCTTCCTAAGTTATTGCCAGTAGGACGTCCTCTGTTTGACTTCTTCAGCCTTATGTCAACAGTTTCAAGCATGTTCAGTACCAGTTTATTGACTTGTAGAGAACTTAAAGCAGGCCGCCTCTCTCCCGTACATGCACTCATTGTTGGTAATGAGGCCCACACCAGAATGGTGCTGTCTGCAGACTTAAGCACTATGATGGACAAGTGGCTGGAGGTACACTGCAAAAAAAATAGCCATCTTAAGAAGTCATTTAGTCTAGTATTGAATCTTAAAATCTTGTTTTCCTTAAAACAAATGAAAAAATCTGCCAGTGGGGTGAGATAATTTCAATTGTTTCTAATGCAGTTTCACCAGTTTCAAACAATACAATATCATATCTTATCTAGGGCAGGGTCACTATCCTGGGACAGTTTGTGTGTGACTGGACCAGGTCAGGGTTTCTCCCTGGTGCCTGGGCCCTCAGTGTGAGCCCCATTGTCAGGAGAAGCAGGTACAGACAAAAGAGACCTCATGATTTATCTGCAACACCATGGCTTTGTAGATAAATCATGTGCTGGAGATTGCCGCCTTTAATACCTGAGGTGCTTGGATTATCAGTCTTTGATGTGCACCTCCTCAGATGAGTTTAAATATTGTGCTAGATAAGCTTCCGTGATGTCTGTTTTTACATCTCAGAGGCGTGCTTCCATTGTAGCTAAAACTGGGGAATCTCATAGTTGATCTCACAAGGCAGCACCAGAGGATACAGAGGAAAGAGTCTTAATGGCTTCATGCTTATAACTTTGCTGTCAGTCCAGGTTGTCTAACTTGGATTTAGCTGAGACCTGAGACTCATCCTTTATTCAGTACTTCAGTAACTTTTGTGATGTGACGAGTCAGCTTGAATTCTTTCATTCAGTGAAAGGTGTTAGCAAAGTAAGCTTCAGTTTGTGTGCTCTGAGGGAAATGTTTGCGCCGTTGAGAAACCTCTCATCTTACCCCTCCTCTTTTCATTTCCTGTGCCTTTTTCAACAGACTTACGAGTAGAGGTTGCTATAGTGATGTGGAGTAGGAATAAACTTCCTGTCTCTGTGCTGTGGCTGATTGTGGCCTTGACTCTTGACTTGACTTCTTGACTCTTTTTTTCTTTACCACCTCTTGCACACTTCAAACTTCACATTCTGTTCATTTTCTCATCCAGGTAATTATACCTTATCAGCCTGCTCAATGAGCAGAACACATTTTGAGAAACTCTCCTTCTGGGACTTGCAAACTTTTACCTTTCACCACAACATTTTACTAACATGCTCTATTTTCAGCATTCAGCAAGTGGAGGAATACCAGTCTCTTTGTAAAAACAAGTGCTTTTATATCCACACAGTCCTCCCACTCAACTGTTAATTAATAATTAACAATCATTTTTCTGTGGACTGTATGATTGTTAATTCTCAGCAGCCACCTCTCACCATCAACATTACTGACAGAAAAAACTGTTGTACTGCTGAGAAATCTTGATCCATGTTGACCACCAGCACACCTTGCCTACTTCAAAGAAGCATACCCAAGGTGGCCACGCTGTGCTTTTTCATGTGACTTTTTCATTATCCATGAGTTTAATCCTCCTGCTCCTCCTCAGCCAGCAGTTTACTGCATGAGCTCTGCCCAGCCCAGACTCCTTCAACATTGATGCCAAAGTTCAATGTCACACATTCCATTAGTGTGGGTGAAAATAACACTGCTGAATCTGCTGCTCCAGCAGATTCATTTGAAAGATGGTCGAATGATGGAAAGACTACCCTGAGCGATGCCCCAGAAGTGACAGATTTACTCACAATGATATACAAGATCATATTGGCAATATGGCAGTGTTGGGGATCAATGAGCACATGTGATGATTATAGATTCTGTTATAGAGAAAGTGGGTGTGACAAGGTGCAGCAGTTTTTGATTGGTGGGCCAACGGTTTCATTGTGTCTTATCCAGACCTGGGTCACCTGTTTGCCATGTAGCTCATTACAGTGAGTACCACAAAGTATGGACATGAAAAAGCAAAACTATGTCTCAGAAAAGTACTTAAAAACTATATAGTATACTATTTCTGTCCTGATGTGGTGTCTACCTCCCACCTGAACTGCACTTGCCAAATTGTAATTAACTACAGAACAACTGTGTAACAATATTAGAAATATAATGATATAATCCATGCAGATATTCATTCAAGACATGATGGACTTTTTGTTGAATGACATTTTAAAAACAGAGAGCAGAGAGTTGGTGGGCAGTTAGATGTTAACCTTGTTTGAATGCCTCTACTTTGAACTCCTTGGAGAGTTTTTGAGCTCTTCTTACACCTGTCTTACCACCCACCAACCTGCTATGGAGAAGCAAAACAGCTTACCGACTTTTCCATCACAATATAGTCTGTATATGAATAATGCTGATAGAGGACATGAAGATAGGTGGATAGGTAGTTTTCACACCAGTCTGCAGAACTAACCTGTAATCCTGTTTCTAAACGATATCTCAACTTAAAGACATTGCTTGAGAAACACCTGTTTCTTATGGCTGATTTCTTTGCTTATGTGGCTAAGAATGAGAATAAGTGAATAAGAATGTATTCCCATTCCCAGAACATATATTCTTATGTTTAATTGATATATTTATCATTTGAATTTCAAAGTTTAGCTTGAAAGTGCTCAGGCTTTATATTAAGGTTGGAATTATCTTCAAAGTCACTTCAAAGTGACTTGACTTAGCACTGAGACTCTCATTTCAACTGAGTTGAAATGCTGTGTGATGACGTCTGCCCGGGCCATGTCAGGTGCAATGGTCTGGCCCTTTCTTCTCGGCAGGCTTCAAGGCCAGGACAGCCTCTGATTCCAAGGCTGTGAGGAGGCCCGTTGTCACAGGCAGCCTTGGTTGCCTCGTCTGCTCTTTGATCGATGGCCTTTCAGTTTGGAGTAATTATCCTACACCAGACCGGGAGGCCTGTGACTTTGGTAGTGTGTATGTGTGCGTATCTGTGCACGCGCACAAGCATGTGTATGTGCGTGTCTGGGTGTGCCTATGTGTTTGTGCGTGTAGCAACGAGACTTCTGCTTTGCAGACACCTGAAAACAAAATACTCTCCATCCAAATTTAAATCCCTGTTTACCATGGCAAGCAACAGAAAAGAACAAAATGTGAATATTATGTCTGTGCCCTTTCAAGACTCAGCCTATCAAGAGTATTATACTGGTTCTGTGCCTTATTCTGAGTTCTTCACTGTGGTCAGTGTGCTAGTATGAATATGAACATGATTGAATCGATCAATCAGACACATATTCAGTGTTTGTCCTCAACTTCAGAGAAAAGTTCTACACTTCTCTGATGAGCAAAAGGCAAAGGTTGTAATGTAACTTTGACTTCTGATTGTTATTCAAACATGAGTTCAAAATTTTGAGCTTATTATAAAAGCTATGCTTTATCTCAAATAGTAACCTGGGGAATGACAATGTTTTAGAACAATATCCAGGAAGCTTCTAATTTTATCATTGCCACACTGTCTGGTTTTTGTTACCGAGCAGGTTTCTGTCCAGAGTGGGCTTGGGCCACGCTGTTCTGCAGCTCAGAGCCTATATTTTGCTGCACCAATCCATAATTCATCAGACCTCTTTCCCTCTCTCCCTCTGTACGTGTGTGTCTGTCTGTCTGTCTGTACATGTGAATGTGCATGTCTGTGTGTACAAAAAAGGTTTGGGCAGGGCGGCTGGTAATGGATGTATGTATAATGCATCAGCAGTGCATTTCCAGTAGCCCATGGCCATGCAGTGCCTATTTCCTACTATAATGCCTTCAGAAACACCTATGTACAAACTCCCAGCTTTGTTACGGTACTTGGTGTGAGATTGCAGCTCAGATAATGGTTGTGTGGAGCGGTTCCTCAAATGAGAGTATTCAAGTATGTGGTGTGGCTGACAAGAAACACTGTGAGATAGGATACATCACTGTGGTTCGGTGGTATGCCTTAAACATTTTGAGACATTTTCTGTCACATCCTTCTAGAGAAGTGACTGAGTGTTGGGTATTTTCTGGACATCTAAGCAGATTGTACATATTTAGGAGGTATTCAATCAGCTTGTGACCCTTGACCCTTGACCCTGGCTCCAGTCCATGGTCCTGCTGTAGATGACTTATATCATGCCCATAGGGTGAATGTGTGTCTGTGTGTGTGTGTGTGTGTGTTGTGTAAAGGCATTGTCTTTCAATATCCTTGATGCTAACCCAGCTCTGTGCCCCCCACCAGGGCTGCTGTAGCGTGTCAGAGGCCATGTAACACAATTCTAACCCTGACTTCACCAAATTTCTGCAACACTTTAGCTCTCATTAAGTGAGTGAGTCCCAAACACATAATTCTAAAGGAATACTCTGAAATGTTTTTGCTTTCCACATAGCACACAGGCACACTTACTAGCAGTAAGCCTATGGCATTCACTTGCATACACTATAGTGATTTGAAAACAAATTGCTAAGCATCCAATTTACTTGGTATGAATCTACGTTCCATAATTTATACGTTATTTTTTGTGTTTTGCACTAAATCATGTTGAATAGAATAAAGAGAAAGGGGGCAGGTGCATCATTTAGGACCACTGCACTACACAATGTGAGGAAGGAACCTGGTCACTTGCTTGCTAGTTGATATCTTTGCTCAGATTAAAAAAACACAATCAGTAAAACCCTTGGTTTTTCATTCTGGCCAAATACTGTAAGTAGCAGCCTAAATTTCACTAAAACTGCGGTTACTGATGCCTCCTCCCCCATTAGGTGACAGACTACTGTACACATCAGGGAGCAATTTATTACAGAGGAGAAGAGGTGGGTAAAAGGAACAAGGGAGATGGATAGAGACACAGAGAGAGACAGAGAAAGACAGAGAAAGAGTGATAGATATGGGAGTTGTAGGAGGTATACAGTCTCTGCACCACATGAAACCCATGGTGCTCAGCACATAACGCTGCTGAGAGCCAGAGGTGCAATTCAAACCAAGTTAAAAATGCTTTTAACTATTGTGGCTATTGAAGAAACAAGTTGCATTTGAAGTCGGGTTATCTGTGTTAATAGAGTAATATTTAAGGCAGCCTTACAGTGCAAGCGCTAACAGAGAGAGACATGCATATACAGCTGCAGGCTCAAGATTTAATTCAATAGTGAATGAATGAAATTCCAAAATGACAAAAAAAAAATCTGTTGATGGAGAGGGGGCTCCAAGACTTCCTGACATGCTAACACTCTGGTCAAAGCAATATTCCCCTTCAGTAGAATGTTAGCCCTTTTTAGCAAGCACATCTTATTTGAGTTGATGACCAGTTAAACTCCAATATTGACCAACCCAACTCAGTCTGTAGAGCACGAGACTCTCAGTCTTAGGGTTGTGGGTTCAATCCCCACATAGTGTAAAAACTGTAACTTGTAAGTCGCTTTGGATAAAAGCATCTGCTAAATGACTGTAATGAAAAAATATCATTGTATCCTATTCAGAAATGACTGTAATAATCCACGTAAACCAACACTAACTACCTCTGTTTCATTTTCAAGAGGTCGTTTTGACTGCAATGACTTCAATTATCTCCAGCTAATGTTTATGGTTGACTTCGTAAACTGCGGATGTGTGTGTGCTAAAAGGTGAAAATGTTCTACTCAAGTCAAATATCACTTGAAAGTGCAGCTTGCGAGCTATGCTGCGAGTGTAATGTGTGTGAATACTCCACAGGAATACGGAGAGGGTTGCACCACCACTCTCACAGAGAGTTCTTTGTGTGCGCACATTGCCCCCAAACCAGCGTGTCCGCTAAAGCCTCGCTGCAGCTTTGTTTGGCTTGTGTTCTTTTTGTTTATTCCACTTCCTTTCAGGTCCCTCTCCCTGCAGCTGACCAGAGTGATGGCCCTGGACTTTGAGAGGAAGAGACAGATAGAAAGAAACACAGACAGACTCTATAGTGAGGCCATAGAATAGACGACTACAGTGGCTCTCTTTCACCCAAATGGAAAGCACAACAGGAAATCCTTAGGGAAGCAACTAAATAAGTATCTGAAGCACATACTACTCAGAAATTGATTAGCAAATCACTCCATGAAGCATACACCATCAAAAAGAGCATACAGTGCTGAATATAGACAGAATATTTGCCATGTGGGTGAAGATTCAAGATGATTAGTGTGTGTGTGTGTGTGTGTGTGTGTGTGTGTGTGTGTGTGTGTGTGTGTGTGCGTGCGTGCGTGTGTGCCAGCATAAACAAATGCACAAGCACGCACACACAGAGTCACCTTCAGTTTACCATCAGTGACCGTTCTAGTGCCAAAACAGACCTGTTTGCTTTCAAAACATACTCTGCTCTAGTGATAAATGCCATGGTAACCAGAGGGCTGAAACCCTGAGTGCCCCGCACCTTTCCACACGTTAACAATCACAGTTCACTGAAGCTGACATGCAAATGGCTGCCATCAAATATTGGGTCACAGATGAACCGACAAAGCACATTAATTCATTAACAATATTTCGCTGGGAGCGATGCCTCAGAGTTTACTCTCTCCACAAAAGAAAACATTTCCTTGACAACATGTGCAGTGGAGCCTGGCGACGGGGCCCTCTGCCTACATCCACGAGTTGACGGAAGGAAAAGGTAGAGATAAGCGCTCTTTGTTGAGTGTATATAGTTGTTTGGTTTAAATCAGTCGTGCTTTCACGATTACAGTAAAAGTACTTTCAATACCATTTAGGCACATTTAACACACGTCTATGGTCATTTGCCTTTAAGAGGACAGCAATGCTGAGTTGATGGAAAAAACAAAACAAAACAAAACAAAAAAAACACAAGACAGCCTTGCAATGACCTAATATGCTCAGCCTCCCCTTTCTGGCACCGTCTACAGGAAACCAGAGCAAACTGCACAAGTTCCTCTTGGTGTCTGCCAAGCTGAGGCACAAAAACACACATGCACACACACAAAGCTCTTCAGATAACGTTTGCACTCCATGTATACTTACATCACCCTGTTTGTACCGCTTACAAGCATCAGGTATTAAAAGATCCATCCAGAAAAGGCCAGTGCTCCCTCTCTCTGAGAAGGATATCAGAGTGGAAGTGTGGAAGACAATCTGGATTGAGGAGAAACATTAAAATACTCTTGTTCTTGAAGGGGGATACTGATGAATTTGATTTTAAATATTTTCAGTCTCCCCCCCCATTCAACCATTCAAGTTCACAGGAGGTGCTTTTTGGATTGTTCCAGGCAACATGATATGTTCTGTAATGGTAAGAGATATATGCAACAAAAGTGCATGAACCACATCTTCAAAAGAAATATGTTGGCACCGTTTCCTAAGCAAATGGGAAATGAGATTACATTTTTTAAGAATGCTTAGCCTAACAGAACGCCATGCATGTCTCCAATGATGACGAGTGTCTCCAAAGTGTTTAAAAATATGCAATGACGCAATGAGTATTGTGTATTCCTTTTAATAAAACATTACAACAACCCCCCCCACACCTGATGCAAGGCTGGTGTTCACATCCAGACGACTCACTTAATGACTAATATGAAAGACACATTGGCTGTTGCACAACAGTATGAAGTTTAATCTTCCAACACACTCCCACCTGGGTAGCACCAAGTTTGTGTGGGTGTGGGCACGTGTGCACACAAAAAAAAAAAAAGGGATCAAACGAGCCCATGTCCTAGTCCAGTCCAGTACTTAATGTCAGCATAAACAGACTAGGCCCAAACAGCTTAGTCATCGATCTCCCTGCTCCTTTAATTCTGCTCTCCTTTCATGTAAAAGGTCGGGGTTTGATCCTCTAGACTAACGTCTGGTTCTCGTATGGCATCAATGACTATCATTGCCTTTCCTGTCAACAGGTGGGGGAAAGTAACTGATAGGGGTGTAGACCAAATCACTTCATTACTGAGAAATTCTATCTGCCTGTGCCAACCCCAGTCATCTAGCCCAGCTATTAAACAATGACCTTTCTGATGGAGACTGTCAGTCAGTGTCACCCTGTAGCATCATTGTTGACCTGCCAGTATGGAGTGACTGATCTAATGATAGCAGTAGCTCAATCAGAAGAAAGTATGGAATCAGGGGACAGAGTGAGGCATTATTGGATTGTTTATTTTGGACTTTGGCAATACAGCAGCCGCAGCTCAGAGCAATAACTCAGTCCTTCTGTGGTCTGACCCCTGCTCACTTCCTGCCTGGCAGGACACACTCTACACAGCCCCAGCCCAGCCCTTCCTGTTCCCGTATTCATGCACGCACGCAGGCACACACGCACACACGCACGACACGCACGCACGCACACACACACACACGCACGCACACACGCATGCACACAGTTGCCTCCTCTCCCTAAAGGTATTTCAAACAACACTTGCTTATCCTGGTAACTATCACTGACATATTGTGTGAACACCACACTACTCTTCACTGGTTCCTTTCATTGTGGCAGCTACCCTGTGGTGTGAAGCAGCTGCAAAATGAGCTTTAAAGATCAAGATCAAGTACTGAAACTCTTGAAGGGTTTAAAGTTCATAACATGGGCTGCTCTTCCTTGACTTCTCAGGCTGCAAACCCAAACTACCTTGTCTTTGCTTGTGAACCACAAGATGAGACTGATCCAGCAAGAAGGTGCAGAGCTTGGGAAACACCAGGATTGCACATGTGGCTGTGCTGAGTTGGGCTGTAATTGTGCAGAGACAATGTTAACAAAACAGTTCCACTGTAGATAGGCGGAGAGCTGTATTTAGAGACTTCTGGAGAAGGCAGGGAGGCACTCCCCCACGATGCAGTAGCCTGGCTTCCTCCATTGTCTAAATGCTTTATTTCCCCACAGTCTTTAATCAAACTTGAGTGGAAAGGGCAGGCTATTTTTCACTGTGGGCTTTGACCTACCACTGAGCTGTGCTAGGGAATCAGGCTCTACCCTGACAGACTGTGTGTCTGCTCCTAGGAGGAGGAAAGCAAAATGTACATCAGCACAATGGAAAGTTGAATTCAATCTACACATCTCATGAAATAGATCTGATCTCATGTTTCTGTGCATGTGGCTGCATGGAGACAAGCAGGCCTGTGAGTGTTGTGCGACAGGCAGTAAAACGCGGCAGTGCTATACGGTCTGAAATCACAAAAAAAGTAAACCACAAACGAGCAGAAAAACAGGAAATCAACTTGCCTCAACTGGCAGCCTTGGTTTGAGTCAACGCATGGCCTACTGCTTTTGGCTCAGCCTGCTTTTAAAAGGCAGACTCTGATTTCCAAAAAGACTGATCGATAAGCAGATACAGGAAAACAAGCTTTGAATCACTGTCCAGGTCACCACATGTCAGACTTAAAACTAACTAACTCAAACTATAAACGGTAGTTCAATGAGATTTTCCGTTGAAAACATGCAACCCAACAAAACAAATTGCTACAAATCTCATAAGCTATTTCAGATATGCAGCCTGTAGTAATGTACACTTGGCTCTGCAGCCACTACAATTAGTAGTGTGGCATGCAGACCTCATGGAAGAGAGGCCTCTGGTGGAACAGTCTTCTCATGTCTTCCAGCTCCTCTCAGTACAGCTGTCCACTCTCTGCAACACAGCTGGCAGCTCGCTGACTGACTGACAGCAAAACATGCAGCACAGCAATTTAACACTCCGATGCTTTGTTTTCACCTCTTCTCTCCTCTGGCCTCAAGCTCTTTACTTCACCCTCCCCTGTCTGTCATTCCCTTCATTTCCTATACATTTTCCTTTGGGAGTTGAAATAGCTAAATTTGTTTCTCCCTTTTTCATCTTTCTGTTTTTCAGCTCCTTCTCTTCCCTGCAGCCCGTTTGCCCTTCGCTCTGTCAGTAAAGGGATCTTCTGTGGGTCTCCAGAGGCAGCCCAGAATAAAGACCTGTGTCTAGTTCAGCACGCGGCTGGAGAAAGCCGAGCCATTCCACAACTACCACTCATTCACAAACACACACCTAACCTACAGCCCACCAAACTTTGCTGGCTTGCCATAATTCACACAGGAAACACACATAAAGCCCTGAATGAAGAAACATGCATAACAGTCTCCCCATCAGAACTGACAGTGAGACTTGATCATATATCTGCATTATCCTGCTGTAGTACTGTCAGGGTTTGAAACAGACAGGAGTGGTAGCTGGAGATACTGGAGGGCAAATGCTGCTCTACGTTTACTCCATAACACACAACACAAGTGGCTAAGCTAACGGCTTAAAGCTTGAATTAAAAAAAACAACAAAATATTGATGGTAAAGTTTATCATCTGGTCTGGTTTTATCACAGCCTAGGAATGTAAAAATAAATGACATTCAGTAGCCGGCAGCTGTTAGGGGGGACTTATATCTCCAGAAACAAGTGGATTGTCTGGGGCACCTCTTTTGGGTCAGTTACATTTTTATACTATAACATTTTTAATTTGAATGCATATAAACCTCTAACAAACACATCAGCCTTGGTTTTCATGTATTGTTTACACCATTCATATCTATTCAAGCCTGTCTATTCAGCTGTAATACAGGGTTATTCTATTCTCGACCTATGGCTGTTTGTTTCAGTGATTGAATGGGGCAATCTATCATTTGCACCAACATCTTCATCAAACCAGGACAAACTGTGTTATTTTTCTTTACAACGAGTATAAATCTGTCAGTCACAATGACAGTCTGTTCCTGGGTGGTGGCTCCTTGCGTGGCTTCACTTCACCACCCAGAGCCCATGGAGCACTAGTCATGTCTGTTCACTCTGAGTGTAACTGAAATGGTTAACAGTGACCCCCGGCCCCACCCTCTCTCTGTTCTCCTACTCAGTATTCCTTGGCTAAAAAGAGCCTCAGTGTGGGAGAGGACCGAACTGAGGCCCCACAGAAAACCACATAATTACAAATCACAATAAAGCCCTCAGTGCTGTGAGGGCTCAGCTGCACCCTGCTCCTTTCAGTCTACTAACCCATGCCCTCCTCCCCCAACCCCCCTCGCCC
>OOFE01045171.1:0-17645 GCA_900323365.1 Monocentris japonica | reverse complement strand
AATGTCTGTATCCCGTGGCAAGCTAACCGCAAGATCCCTGAATCCACCTAAATCCACTTGCCTCTCTGTTTAATTCCCATAATTGTGTAATCATTGTTTAAGTTTGAGTTGTGCACAAAACCAATATAAAAATATCAAAAATGAACCACATTGTCCAGGCCTAGTTTTTTTTTCCTGAGAAGCCACTGGGGGTACTGAGACCTCAAAGGAAGCAATAAAACGACAAATCAGACCAAACTTTGAACAGAAGAGCCTCCATATAAAGATTAGCACGCAAATTAAAGTGGAGAACTAAGTTTTTTTTTTTGTCTTGTTATGTCTCGAGTCTGTTCATTCACGCTCTTCAAAACCCAGGATTCATAAGCTGCACTTGTAACCGTAACGTCAGCACATTCCAGCAGGTCCTGATCTGTAAATGGCCTGCTTCCAATAGCAAAGAGAGGGGATGCGTCATTTCAGCTCCCTGTGTGCCTTACTATATTGAACAATAAAAATAGTTCATGCTTTGAAGCACTGGTTTCCCAATTCGTATCCGTGATGTAGAATGGTTGTAAAACTGGTGTTTTGGGTGACTGGAGTAATCAAACTCGAAAATTGATCATCACTTAACCAGATTCATTTTGTTGGTTTTGCAATTCAGTTTGTTAAAACTGAACTTAAAATAGAACCTGATTATTTTCGGGATTTATTTTCCCTTTAACAAGCTAAAAATTTAGCTGTGTGAATGATGACATTGCCTACACAAACAAAATAAATCAGCCTTGCTCATATTCCCAATCAATATGATGACTTTAACCAAAATGTAAAGGGAGTTAAACTGCCATCAATCCACTCCTGTTTAAAGTCTTTGGAGACATTTGACCTCATTGGAACGGGGAGGCGGCACAGCCAAAGAAATCTATGCCGACGTCGCGGGGATAGCCTTCAAGGACCTTCAGCTCCACAGGGTCAAACTTCCAATAGTGCGACCCGCTCAGGAAATGGGCGAAGCCTGTCAGAGAGAAAAGAGGCACCAATCAGCTTTGGGGTTGAACGATCAAATTGAACAACCACCGGGATAGAACAACCACTCAGCAGTTCTGGTGTTCGTCAACAGGAAAACAAGTAAACGTGTGATGCCATTGTTATTTGCCCCTCATTTCTGAATGCAAGGCCTAAAATGACGTACCCAAAATTAAATGGTTACTGCTCTTGAACCCCTTTGACTACATGCATAATCGTGGTCTCTCCTGAAAGGTAACATCTTGTAGTTTGTTCTGCAAGTGTCAGAATTACTATAGGTATTACTGAAGCGGAGTTACTGAAGCTCAAACACACTGGAAATTGAGGTTACTTTCCAAGATGGAGTTCCAAAAAGGACACTTGGTAACCAAACCGTATATTTTTGGATATCAATATACAAACATTCATCAGTATAATATTCAATAAAACCACACAAAATACTCACATTTTCATACTATTTTAGATCATGTCACCTCTCCAAGTATCTCCTAACCTGTGTTCCAAAGCCTCTCCAAAAAATGGCCAAATGGACCAAATGGTATCCAATGTTATCTAAATGATTTTTAGGTCACTGAACACCACACCAAAACAATTTAGGTACTATATGATCCACAAACCCTGTTAAGTTACTGTCTATCCATCTAGGTTATATATCCATCCATGTTGTGAAGATGTGTTCCCTAATCCTAGCTCTCACCATATCCGTCTCGAAAGGCTGCATCAACGTTGCTGGGCACACCCCCCCAGTCGTGCATGCTGTGAGGATGGGCTGCGTCAACGCGATTGTCCTGTGGACTGAAGCGCCAGTAAGCGCCCGATTTTAAGAGGTAGATTTTCTGGACTTGGTCCTCCTCCCACTTTACGGCTGCTTGGATATCCGCCACAGGCAGACCCAGCCGCCACACTGAATCCGGTCCCGTGATTTTCCTTTCAGCATCAAACACCCAGTAACTGTCACCTGTCAGGAAGTCCCACAATATAAAACAACAACCTCATGATAAAGTCGGACCTCATTCATCTGGACCATGGACACTTAAACTGTGCATTTAAAGGAATACATTAACGTCAAAAGCAAACCAAAATACGAAGAAGCTAAATTGCCTTTCCAGTAATACCAACCTTGGAAGAACCAGATGTTGCCTGACGTGTCTTCATAAGCAGCATCAATGTGATCCGGAATGCCTCTCCAGTGGCGTGAAGCCAGAGCTGGGTACCCAGCTTGTAGCCGCCCATCGCGAATACGCCAAACGTATTGGGACTTAAAGAAGAACAACTCCCCCCTGATCATGGACACGGCGTCAAAGTTTGTTCTGCAGGCATCCGGCTGCGGCACAAGTCAGAGAGAAAGATCGACTTCACTGTTGATGTGGCAAATGCAGCCCAGGCTTCCCGAGACATACAAGAAACGCAGACAGATAGCCTAAAGCACTAAGAAAGGCCTTTCACTACCAAATCCCTTTTGCCTGAACATGTACCTTATCGTAACACACAGATGTACAGAAATGTACATCTCAAAATCTTGCAAAAGTATTTCATTTATGGGGCATCCTGGTGGCACAGTGGTCTAAGGTGCGTATTATGCTGTCCTGGACTCAAATCCTTGGACCCTTGTTACATGTCATCCCCAAGTAAAGGCAAAAAATGCCCAAAACAAAAAAAAAACATTTAAACAACTAACTGCCTCACCACTCCAAGGTCAATCTCATTGGTCTCTGTGATCTCGGGCGGTGCTTCCTGGGGCGGGCCATACAGGTACTGGATGCCCCTCTTGTCATCCTCACTCAACGCCAATGGGTAGGTGAAACTGTAGAAAGGCGACATCACGGCACCAGGAACCAGGGAATGCTGGAGGCCCAGGACGTGGCCAAACTCATGAGCTGCCACTTGTAAGAGATCTGTGCCTGAGAGGGACAGCGATACATAACGGGGATGGTGACTTTGACATCACATGTTGAATGCGTTGCTCTCCCATGGATGGTTGTTCATTTCAAATGGGAGAATCTGCTACCGCTGCATCATTCTGTTGCAGATGCAGTGCATTGTGATGAAGGGGTTGCATGCGTTGGATTTATTCTCCTCATGCACTGATGATGCATGTGGGAAATTCTGAAGAGTTTGCACCAACACAAACACATGACTGATTAAGTGTGAACCCAGTCTAAGAATTCATCCACATATGCAGGCAAGTATTCATCATTCAGTCATTTCAAATTGACTCACCTACACTGTTGCCCACTGTCCAATGCTCATCGTAGTCAAAGTGGATGTCGCCTTCTCTGTGTGTTCGGGGGAAGAAGGCGTGGGCAAGGATCCCTCCAGGGCCATCGAATGGTAAGTTGTCCCCATGCCAGTACCTACACAAACAACGCCTTTACTTTAGACAAATGTGACGTCTAAAAATTGATAGAGGCTATGACGATGACATGACTATAAGGTATGTTCCACTATAAAAATAAAGCTACAGTAGGATTTTCATGTCTATATCTCACTGTCAAATCAATTTCTATAGCCTGGTGTAATGACTGTAAAGAAATGAGACAATTGGCGGGAAGATCGACACCCACTGTTGCTTTCATTCGATTGTCTCTGGGTACAAACGCCCATGAGGTCATGAAACAGTAGTACTGTTGTAGCTAGCAGGGATCGGTAGCTGGATACAAGACCTGGCAACAAGACCATTGGCTTGCTGCATGAAGAAATCATTGCTAACTGTTGAACTGCCCTCACTGGTTAGCAGCTAAAAAAAGCTGTAACACTAGAAGCCGCCATCATTATAGCATGTCAGTTAGCTAATCTACCTCTGTAGCCAGCTAAAAGCAACAGCATTAGCTGACTGACGATTGACTGTCTAGCCGTGTTAGCAGAATGACGACTGATTGCCTCATTCGTTTGCAAAGGAATTCACCAAATCTCCAGCTTTACAACTCATGTCATATAGGCTACAGCCATTTTCAGGTTTCATCTTCCCAAGACATGCCTTTGTTGCTTCAGTGGCAGACAGAGAAAAAAACATGAATATGTTGGGAAATGTTTTGTTAATTCGATAAAACTTGTCATCATTGAAAAATGATCAAGGTTAACTTTTTTGCAGCTGATGAACACAACTATATGCAACAAACAAAATAAAGGAAACACCGTTGTAGCATAGTTTTTAAAAAAAAACTGCACTAAATACTTCTGTGAATGGGTGCATTGGTATTCTGGAACAGATTGCACTCATCAGGAAAGAAATATGGTCCTTTATTTTGATAGTTACCTACATTTGCCTTACAACAACAAGAACAGAGAAGTCAGTGCTCATATTAGTTATGTGAGTATTACATTGACCTCCCCTTTAATTCGTCAAAGCATTCAGTGAAACGCAGAAGCATGCTAAAGGCTCACAGCAGGCACCATAATGTTACCCTCTCGATGTCAGCACACAGCCTTGCGCAAGTAATAAAACAGTATTTCAATTAAATAGTATCTGTTTGCAGGAGAGAACACCAAAGCCATGGAAATACAAAGAAAAACATTAACATTTTTCTGTTGAGTGGGTGCACACAGTGAAACAACAGGGTTTTTATGATATGGAAGTGCAGTACACATGCCAAAATGGCAAACCTCAGTTGGAAAAAAAAATGTGTCTGGAGGCGCACTATTAAGCTCCCGCAAAACAAGTCCTGTGCTGCAACATTCAATTCAGGTTCGTAATCTACTCTGGAGCTTGGCTTAAAGGATAATTCCAGTATTTTTAAACCTGGGGCCTATTTTTACATATTTTGGGGTCTAAATGACTGGTAGGTACAAAAAGTTTTGGAATTGGTCCAGTAGATCGCTTCAGCTGGCAGCCACGAAACAGGCTGCAATGGCTGCAATGTAATCCTTTGGGGCAACTGCGCCCAATCCAAGTACGTCCACTAAAAGAGCTTGTTTTTGCCACTGACAGGCTCAGATTGTTATTCCAAGTGTCTGGCAACATTACAGAAAGGATCCCTACAGAGATAGACCTTTGTTTAACCAGAAACAGAAGTCTCGCTCAAGGAGAAGTATCGCTCTGAAATCTTGCGAGAGAATCCGGAAATGCGCAAACACAAAACATTGTTCTTTTTTTTTTTATCTTTGGGATAAAACAAATACACTAAGCTACGCTTTCTGCACTCCAACACAACAAACTCCTCTCTCCAACTCTGAGTCACGTTTCCACCGTCCTCTTTCTGCAACAACTCACCTCTCGCGAGATTTCAGAGCGAGACTTCTCCTTGTGCGAGACTTCTGTTTCATGACCACCACAAACTAGCGTGAAAATCAGCCGTGACGCCAAATTGTGGCTCCGATCAGCCTAGAAGTAGTGCAGGTCACTGTCTGTTTGCGTCTTTTCATACCTGTTGAAGTCGATAATGATGTCAGCTTTCCCAGTGACCTCCGTGAACCTCAGAGGAGTCACTTCACTCCAGACACGTAACGCCTCCTGCAGGATGCGACGCACTTTGTCCTTAGTCATCTGCCAGGGGAAACGCATGATCCTATTGGGGACACACACACACACAAGCCATGTACTGTATTAGGGACCACCCGTGTGAATCTTTGTAGACAATAATCCTCTTTTCAGAGTTCCCACTGTGGCCCTGATGTAAAATTCCATAACATTTCCAAGACTTTCCATAACTAAGTCCGAATGCTTCCATGACCTGAAAATGTTCTTCCTTCCTGGTTGGTTAATGTTTTTTCTAAGGGGGTGACCAGTATGGTTTCCACTACAGTTTGGCTGAAAACCAAAAGTGACCCATTTGTAAGGTTCCCTGACTTCCACAGAGCCTTTATCAAATATTACATTACAGTCATTTAGCAGATGCTTTTATCCAAAGTGACTTACAAGTTACAGTTTACACTATGTGGGGATTGAACCCACGACCCTGAGACTGAGAGTCTCATGCTCTACCAACTGAGCTATCTGAGTCAAACACCCTGCCTTTCCCAGTCCCAATCACTTCCATGTCTAGTCTGCAAACTGTCCTCCAGCTTCCACATTAAACCACTGGACAGTAGAGACAACACAAACAGAATCAAGCAATACTCAAAGTCAACCAAGTGAATTGTAAGTACAGTGGAAGTATGTTGACCACTTTTACTTTTAATACTTTTCATATACTTTGAGCATAATCCTTATGATGATACATCGGGCCTGATAGGTGCTGCAGTGTTAGTAATTTATCCCTTATAACCGGACAAAGCAGAATTGCAATACAGACCTGCATTGTCAGATACAGACTGACTGACTGAAAAAGAAAGCCTAGTTTTTATTAGGCACATGTAGACATACGTAGAGCATGGATATCACATTCCACTGGGCATTTAGTCTCCTTGGTATATTGTGGTAACAGAAAGTCGTTAAAGAATGGGCTCTTTCTTATTGTGGAGAAAAGGTGCGGACAAGCCCAGACAGGACAAGCCAAATGTAGGATAAACCCCTTTACCTCCAGCGAGCATCGCTGATACTCTCGCAGACTCCCTTTAGACCAAAGACAAAGTGAGGTTTGTGTACAGAAAATCTCAATTTCAAATGCGGTCTACGTAAAAAAAAGACATCAATGTCATGCTGCTGTATAAAGTTGTGGACATACAGCTGATTTAGTCCAAGAGAGCATCGGGTTGTAGGGGTGAAAAATGTAATGAATTAGCACATCTCTCTGCTAGGCTGTACCATCTCGCAGCTTTTTTTCCTTAAGAGGATCTCATGCTTGGAAAAACCAGAGAACTAACGGCTTGAAGCTGTATTCTTGACAAGATAGAAAATATGGAGCTGCTCCATAGAGAAGATGCCAGTTCATTCTCAATGGAGCAGCCGGATTCATTCACTGGTTCAAGCTTTAATTCTCAGTTTTCAGACTGAGTCACAACTAATACTGTAGTGTAAAGCCAAAAAAAACAAATGGCAAAGCTGCATTATTATTTCAGTATTTAACAGGGTGATATATCACCTCTTCACTAGACTGTTGGACCTCTGCTCTAACTAGCTAGCTTACTCATCTCTATTGTGAAAATGTGACTAAGTCCTGCCGATGTGAATTCTTTGGCCGCTGATAGAGGTCGATAAAGGTCATAGATTACTGAATATCCCTTTAAATGTACCTGTTTCCACTTTAAGTCAAACTAGTATAGACTGTCCAAAAGTCTGACAAATGACGATTGCAACTTTGTACTACTTTGTGCTATTTTGTCCCTAGTTGGCATGTTTCCCAGAAGGTAACCATTGGCCTGGCCTCCCCTCCTGTCCTCGACTGCTGAGGTACTGTCAAAGTAAAGAAAGTGAATTGCGTCGTGCAATGCTAACATGCTGAAGTGGTCTGACATATAATGGATTTGTTTTTCCCAGAGGTCACGAGGTGCCAAATTACAGAGGGGGAACTGTAGCCTTGCTGCCTTTTGAACTGTAATTGGAGACGGCGGGACTGTCAAAACAAGAGGTGAGGTGATGTCAAGAGGCAGAGCTCAACAAAATTCCGATGATTCACCGGTAAAACGTGTCAGGATCTCCCGGCTTAATCAGATCGGTTAACAGAGAAGGGAGGAAACAAATCCAGCCTATGAGCAGACGATACGTAGCAAATGGCCAAAGGACATTTTTTTGGCAGCTATCTTTCGGATGCTGTTTAGACATGGGGAGCAGTTCCTCTACCATTTCATTTTCATGAGAATCAAACCCTTTATTTTGGCGAGCAGCAGGAGCAACATCGACACTATACCCTCCTTTTGTGCAGCTGTATAAATGAGCAAGTATTCCATGAAAAGACTCTTCTTAAAATGGCAAAAGTAGTGATAAGCTACTGAATAACTGCATCAATGAATGTCCTTATTGACTGATAAAAGGGGTTTCTTACTTGTACGTGAGGTCTGTGTTTTCCCAGCGGCCTCCGAAGAGCACGAATCGCTTCCTGCGCTGGGCTCCCTTCTTCGTGTTGTAGTAGGACAAGCCGAGCCGCTTCGACGCGGGATAGTCCGGGACACCGCAGCGGGGACGTTTCCAGGTCTCATTGCCAGACGTCAGGTGGTGCTCTTCGGCAAGCGTGTCCTGTTCAAGTCTTCCCCTCTTCTTCGGACCGAGGTGATGGTTCCTCTGAGGCCATCCCTGCAAACGCAAGAACATTCATAGAGGTACTTACGACTCAGACCAATCATCAGCCTTGAGAGGAAGTTATAAAGCAAGCATGCACGCTTGCAGTAACCTAAACGAGAGGTTTGCATGTGCTTCGTAAGGAAAGGAAATTTAAGCTAAATGATCTTTGATTCTTTTAAGACCGGACCTCACTCCAAACGTGACACATTAAGCTTGTAGATCCAGTCAAACACAGTTCCTGCCAAGGAAGCCAGTTTCTGCAACCCAATAATCTCTTCAGTATGATTATAGTCTCTGCAGAATTTGGAGGAAATGTCCATGCTGTTAACTCAGGATTGAGATTTTAATCAATACTAACAGAACACTTTAACACTTAGGTTTTTTTATGTGCCAAGAACCTGCTGAGAAAGTGCACAAAACTTTCAATGTAAAAAAGATGGCAATTTAGACTGCTATCTCTGATCGTAGTATGCCAGTGTGCTCTATAGCCTCAGATTTCATAATATGCAGCCAACTGTGGTGTACCTTTGCTAGATTTAGTCTCTTGAGGAAAGGTATTCCTCACTGCAATTGCAATTTAATGGATAGACTTTTTTGTAACTGCAACAGAAACCCACCATGGATCATCACCACACGTTTCCAGGAACACCCTTTTACTACAACTGTCTCACCGATTGCATTTACGCCTCGCGGGCTCTGGCTGAGATCGCACTGAGAGCTAGAAAAACCTCTGGAGATGGTCTGGCAGATTCTGCATTGTGTGCTGTATGTGTTTACACCTTGCATTAATGCGTGTTTTTCCTCTCCCAGATAAGATGTCCAGATACAGGTCGCATTTTACTGACAGGTGTCAGCATGAACACATCGCTACAAAATAAAAGCTTTTTTTTAAAAAAACTTTATTCCGTGTGTCTCACGCCCTGGTCACTAAAATGGTTTAATTCCAATGAAGTGAACTTATTTGAGGAATTTAAACAAGTTTATCCTTCCAAAGCTTGACACACTTGGCAGCATAACCAAAAGTCCTTGGTAGCAGCAATTGGTTAAGAACAAACACAGATAATTCTTTGGCCATAAGCAGGGAGAACCCTATGCATCAAGCTGGCTTTGTAAGTGAAGGAAAACAAGTGAGGAAAGAATCATTTATCCGTAGGCATGTGCTATCAGCTATGGACGGCTAGGAATTGGGAGATGTGATGGGAAGATGCAGTAGATGAGGCATGTGAAAGGAAGATGCTTAGAGCTAGCAGCTGAGGCTAAACAGCGAATCAGGAAAGCCAGAGTAAGCCCTGTGGAAGATAGGAAGTTAGGGACATGGGGGGTCCTGATCAGCACCTCAGGGCCCTAAGTATAGAAATCTATGGGTATGGGTATGTAGGGTAGAAAGGGACGAAAATACAGCGGGTAGTCACGCGTCATCCTTATGTGGTTAAGCCAGTTGCTTGCTGATACAATCTGGTTTCTGAACTGCTGAGTGGGTGGTTTCGAGCCAGCTGGGTCAGCCGTCTCCACCAGCCTATGATTGTTGGTCCGATTCAGCTTCAGAACTGCTGAGCGGGCTATTTCAACCCAGCAGGATCAGCCAGACCACTGTCCTGCTGTTGCTGAGATTGAAGGTGAGCTTGGAAATTATTGGATGAGACACTGTAAATAGGTGTAGGCGGGGTGGGGTAGTAAAGGTGTCATGCCTTCTGACGTTGCCATGGCGCTGGAGTTCATTGGGATACCCATTAGTATCAAAAAGGTGCTAGGCATTCTTCCTGAGGTCAACAAGAAACAATATGACAGTAGTAATATTGTATAGTGTTGCAAATAATACATTTGCACAAAGAATTCTACAATAAACACGAAAGCAAACAAGGTTATGGCAATTCCCTGAAACAATAATCAAAACAGGAGAATGAGAAATGTTTTCGTGATCATTTTAGTTAGTTTTGGGAGATTTGAATGCTCTGCCAAACATGGAGGTTATTACCTAATTTCATTCTGGATTCAGATTCACACCGACGCAAAAACACGCCTGCATTGTTTTAATGTGATATCAGACCACCTACCATTTCAGCGCCTCGTAATAAGTCAAGTATGGGCCGATTCTCGAAAAGTCCCCGCAGCCACATCAGCTAATCCACAAACATCTGCTCCGTGAAGCTCACTGAGAAAAAGCACTACAGCATGTCGTCCATGTCAAGCATCTTCAGAACAGTTACCCAGAGAGAGATTAATAACGTGTAACTCAAAATCAAAACACAAATGGCACTCCTCTCAAGTTCTGTATTGAGAAACACCTTTTTTGAACATTTTTTATTTGAGGATTATCTATTAGTTACTTTTTATATACTATATACTGATGTTCACATTGCGTGAGCCGCCACTGCATCCCTCTAGAACTGTTGGTAAACAGACAGGGCGAAAACTAAACTGTTGACTGACATGTTAACCTCTCTTTGTATGAGGAGATTCCTGGGTTTTAACCCTTGAAATGTTGGATGGGTCAAGACTGGGGCTGCATATTGGTTAGAGATGGCCCGAGATGTCCGAAAAGCACATGGTATACTGCCTTCTAACACCACTTGATGTAAGATGAAGACAGCAGCCGTCATGTCCTATAAGTGTCTAACCCTCTTTTGTGTTTATACAAGGCTTTAGGTAACATTTTCAAGCAATCAATAAAATGCAAGGGTTGAGAACCCTTACATTTTATTGGGGGGGGCTGGAAATGCAGCTAACGTGTCACTACATGACGTTGTGGTTGCTGCGTCTCACCCACACCGACATGCCCGAGCTTAGCCCCAAATATGGGGATGAACACGAGTCTAGTATCTTACAGGTGGCATCTGGCACATTTAGGGAGTCTTTGTTGATGTCATTCATACGTGTAAATACAAAGTGTGCACGTATGAATATGTGCACATACAGACGTGAACATGCACATGCCTGCGCGAACATGTGCACACACACACACACACGCACGCACACCTACTCTTAAACCCTACCACTATTACACACATTGAGCAGATGTCTGGAAAGTCCCTGCTCACTCATGACATCTGCGCCATAACACAGCGTGTCATGAAAGGGATCGGGGATGTTGATGTTCCATTAGCGAACGTCCGTCTTACTTTACGACGTGGAAGAAGGAAGACAATAAAAAGGCAAAGGGGAGGAGGGCAGATTCTAAAGAGACAAACTCATCGCGCAGGCCTGTTTGCGTGTCCTTGCACCCAGAGACATTCATCAAACAAGACAGTGGTGTATTCTTTTTTTCTCATGCGAGTCCCAAAAAAAAAACCACAGTGCACTCTCAATGTGATAAGCTCCATTCCCACAGGCTTCCGACAAAAGCAGTCTACACTTGAGCTAAATAGTGTGCACGGTGAAAGAAATCCCTCGAGGGTAAATATTTAACCGCAAAAAGCCCCAGATATCAGCAAGGATTCGGCATTGTTGTGCACACAAACGGGGCTGAGCACGCCAAGTTGGGGGAGAATGTTTAAAGAGGATCGGCGTCACGGGAGATGAGAGACTGCCCCGCCGCTGGGTGGAAATATCTCTTACTAAATCTCTAAATCTCTCCTCATAAGAGATTGAAGAGATCCCGACTACGTTCCCGCCACAAAAAAAAAAGAGAGCACCTTGCCTCCAGTGTGACCTCTGAATTGACCTAAAACACACTTTAAAACACTGCAGGGATTTGTGGCCAACACATGCATCTGGAGGGAATGTTTCAGTTGAGCATACAGGCATTACCTTGTGCAGAATGAATGAGCTTGTGCGGTTTGATGCCCACTCAAAAAAAATACTGTGAGGGCTTGAAGATTGGAAACAACTCTAATTTGTAGGGGGTTTAGAATGTGAACAAACAACACAAATAATCCCTTCCCTTGATAGATTTGTTGCCTCTTCTCTTTTTGGCAGAAGTGCACTTACAAGTATGATGTACCAACCAAAGGCCCTGAGGTTGCTCATTCCTCCTGTTTGTCTGGATGTCTCCCCCCCCCCACACCCCCTCCGTTAAGTAGCTATCTAGTGCGTTCCCCTTTTTCCGCTGAGTCAGCGAACAAGCTGGTTCGTTATCCTCCGCCAGATGCCAGGTGACTTGCCTCTGCCTGCATAATCTTACTCTCTGGCTCACTTTGTCCGCAGCATGTAACAAATTGACGGCACTAATCTCGGCATCCATCAAGCTCCATGAAGCTTCTCGAGATATGATCTCCTCTTGATCGTTTCATTTGTCTAAATCTGGGATCTAAGCATTTCTCTTCTTTCTTATAGAATAGTTGCAGCTGCGCCCTGTCATTGCTGGTTTGGGGAGATTCAGAATGTATCCAAAACTAAATAATAATACGTTTATTTTATATCGCGCTTTTCTGCACGCCAGTTTCCTGAGGGAAGCAAAAGACTTAATCTGGTAGTTATTTTAAACTAGCAGCTTTAAATGATCACAGTGGACAGACGCTTGGAGGACAAAAGCATGTCTGACCTTGGACAGAAGCCACGGAATAAAACTTTGTGAAATGAGCAGCCAAAGTTGAAACCAGTGAGCACAGGAGTTTATACCGCAGGTGTTTGTTGAAAGTTTGACTCACCGGAGCCGTTTTGTGCCTGTTGGTGGTCCTCCCGTCGCGCACCGGCAGAGAGTGAACGCAGAGCAAAAGGTGCAAAGGGAAGATGCTGCTGCAAAACACTACAGCCCGCATCCTCCGTCCGCACACACGCACACAAACACAGGTAATAACCTACACGAAGCAGACGGACGGAGAAAGAGGCTTGTCTGCCGCTCGGGAAGTCGGTGAATGGTGAGAATTAGCGGCGGGAGGGGATTTTATAGCGCCGGTTCTCTTTGTTCTCTTCAAATGATACTTTCTTATAAGAGCTCCCTCGCAGAAGTGCTCGAGCGCACACGTGATTTAACCCCTTTTTAGTCTGGAAATTTTTAGGTGACACTACTTACCTGAGCGGAATAGAATAGAATAGTAATCTTCATTCTTGTAACACTTTTAAAAACAATTACAAGGAGTAAACAAAGTGTTTAAAAATACAGATTTTGTATTATCACAGGTTTCCTGATCGGTTTCCACGATCAGATGTCGCTTATATTCCAAAGAAGAAGACAAAATGGGCTAAGAATGAAAATACAACACGGAAATGTATGTATATGTACTGTATGTTTTCATTTTTATTTCATCAACTAAGAACTTTTATCTATCTATGGTTAATTCATGCTCTATTGATTGATTGATTAATTGGTCAGTAGGTCGATTTCTTCCTATCAATCATTTTGTGAGAGTAGTTGTAAGGTGGAGATCTCACTTTGGGATGAAACTCATGAATGAAACTAATATTTTCATCTCCATTTAAGGTTTCCAGTGAGGTTTATTTTCAAGATTAGATTCATGATCATCTGTCAGGGGTAGCTTACAAGCGGACCCAAGTGCAGAACACAGAGGCAGAGGCTGATGGCAGCGCAACAGATTTATTGAGAGGGGGTTCACTGGAGATGGGAGGAATAGGGAAGGCTAGAGATGGCAGGAGGAATGGAGATGGCAAGGCAGCGTGATAGACGGGGGAAGCGAGGATGGGTGAGTGGCAGGCAGGCAGACAGGCTGGGCCCCTGAAGCACGGGAGACAAAGCAGGTATTAGGAGGTAACAAACACGAGGAAACAAGCATAGGCGGTATCAAGCACCGAAGTGCGGCTGGCGCACAACTACCACTTAAGCAGAAGCAACAATCTGGCGATGAATGGGAGGAAAGCCGGGGTTCATATACTGGAGAGGTGATGAGCTGATGGATGACAGGTGTGATGGTTGAGGAGATGATGAAGCCGGTAACAGGGAGGAGTGTAGGACCCAGGGAGGTGGCAGGACAGGAACAACTACACACGCCCATACACACAGAGAGAGACAACACCGGGGACAAGGAACACAGGAGGAATGGGAAACACAGGAAACATAAGGGGAGGGAGAGGCACGGCCGTGACATCAGCATCTTTGGGTGAAATGTTGGTTCTGACTTCTCAGTTTGACCAATAACAACCTTTACTAATCCTTAAAACATTTGTCCTTCAAGTGTCAAGCTCTGTGTGAATACCTTTCAGGAACATATTTATTTATTATTATGACTACGAAACTGCAAGTGCAAAAAATGTTTTCCTGACTAAAGCAAATTAAAATCAGTTCATGTTTTCATTGGCCCCACTTACCTACATCAAGCAGCACTGATTGTAGACTGTTGCAGTGTTTAGATTCCTCTACAAGCTCTTGTATGCTTTCGGTTGCAAGACACGTTTTTCCCACTTCACATTTCTTTTGCTATCAAAGCAGCTGTGGACATGTGCCAACTGTGCCAAAGTTTTTGCAGGTGCTTGAAGGTGACTAGGTGCAACAGTGGCATTCATACTCAATTCAAAGGTTTGTATGAGCAATTTACAAAAACGTGTAGCTCTTTAAAATAAGCATCAGTTTTGTCAATAGATTTTAAGATTATTTTACTTATTTATCAGTCTTTCTACAGACTTGGCCCAGATTATATTTATTAATATGCTGTCAAAATGTGTCCCTGGCAGGGCCCTCAGATCTACAGACTCTCTGGTCCTCGCTACTCCAAAAATACAGACAAAGACTTTGGGTGAAGCTGCTTTTAGCACCTATGGACCAAAACTGTCCTGGAATAGTCTCCTGTTGGACCTGAGGACAGCTTGAAGCTTTTAAACACACCTCTTTAGCCGTGCCTTTACCTAGGGACAGTTATTACTATTTATTCTATTTTTATTTAACAATTTATCAATTCATTTATTTATTTGGGGGGCCTTTTTTACTTTTTTTTATTTGTATTTCTTTTAAAATCTAAATGGCTTTGTCTCTTTTCTTTTAATCTGTTTGTTTTAATCTTATTTTTATTTACTTTGAATCTGTGCACTTTTTATTTGATGTTAAGCACATTGCATTGCATCTTAATGTGCTATATCAATAAAGTTTGAGTGATTGATTGATTTCATGTACTTCCATTAGGTTCCCTCATTCAGACATATCATCTGAGAGGACTTGTTTTTTTCCAACCCAGATTGAAAAACTACCCAATGACTCCCACAATACATTGGTTAAAATGAACATGGTCTTCAGCCACACAGCACACCTGAGTTATAATACTCTGCAGGACTTCTGTTGCTCAAATTGTCTATCTAAGCCTTTATTGAAAAGCTCTTTGAGTCTGCAGGTTCAGTGTGGTACAACTGACCCTCTGTCTCGCCTAAAGCGAGTTTCCTCCTTACTCATTGATCATGATATGCCACGAACATATCAACACGTTCGGTTGCCTCCATGTCTGGTCTGGCTCTATGTGTGACCCACACGGTGCTTAGACACTGTCTGGAATACATGACTGTAAAGACTCCTAATGCAGGGGCAACTTCAGATTGACAGGATCCTGAATGTCTGGCTGGTAGATGCGGCTTCACTTTTGATACCAGAATCACTTCATCATGCATCGCTTCCCAGGCTGACAGTTGGATGTCTGAGCTTGCAAACGCCTCCATCCACCGTCTGAGACACCGGCGCCGGACGTAAGGGGGCCAAGGGGCCATTTCTTCCCCCCAACATGTCAAAAGAACCAGTGCATAAGAAAGGAAAATACAGTCAAACAAAACTGAACTTCAACGTTAATAATGTTACATCTCTGACGTCCACAACTCCATTTGAAGCTTGGTCCTTCAACCCTAGAACCAGCGCAGCGGCAGCCAGAAGAACCCCAAAGCAGCAGCTCTGAGCCTTGTTTTCGGACAGGTATAGTTTTCGTCACTACACACGCTGCTACTTACTGAAACTCACTGGAGAGGAGAAATACGGCAAACAACGCTCTGTTCACGCGAAATTAAATGTGTCAGGTGTGGAGCAGGTCATGCTCACAAATCACGTGATAAGGCCAAATACGAAACTAAATGTGTCAACTGTGGCGGAAGTCATTCTGCTGCGTCTAAGCAATGTCCTACCTACCTATCCATGATGCGTTCTTCTCAGTCCCAGCCTCTTGCTCAGCTCCGCTCTGGTCCAAAGACCTCCAGACCCCTGGGACATAGCACTGACACAACAACCTTAGGAGTCTGTAACTCGGACTTCAGGATAAACAACAAAGAGCTTCTACATATTCTACATGAAAAGGATGTTCATGTACCTTCCATAAGTGAAACGTTTCCCTCGCCAAATATAGATTTTTCTTTACCAGGCTATGATACTTTGAGGAAAGGCAGGCCTCAGGGGAAAGGCGGAGGAGTTGCCCTCATAATAAAAAGATCCATTACTTGCAATGAAACTTTCTGTTACGTGTAGCTCACAGGCGGACCCAGGCGCAGAATAACAGAGGCAGAGACAGGCGAAAAGTTAACAGCTTTATTTTGCTGAGATCACCGGAGATGGGAGTAGGCAGGCAGCGTCAGGCAAAGCAGGGGTCGAGTAACCGGGGAACCAAGATGGGAACCACTGGAAGGCTATGTAATACATAAGACGATCTGGCAACGTAGGAGAGGAAAGCCGGGGTTTATATGCAGGTGGATTTGATGGGCTGATGGGAGACAGGTGTGCCAGGGGGGAGGAGTGATGAACACAGGGGACACAAGGGGGAGCTAGAGGCACGGCCATGACACTTTCATCTCAATCACTTCAGAACAAGCTCAAAAAAATTAATTTGTCACTGGAAGAGTCAAGCTTTCTCCCACCTCAAGCCTTCTTCGGGTGTCAGTCTACTGTCCTCCTGGTGTAATTCCCTCTCCCCAACTTTTCCAAGGAAGCGGTCATGATGGGAGATTTCTATCTTCAACAACAAAACCACAAACCAATCAGGCATCATACTTCATACCATTCTTGAGCAGTCCGACCTCGTTCCTGTAAACAATGATGAACCAACACATTACTCTGCTCTGCACAACTCTGTGGATATTTTAGATGTTTGCCTCTATACTCCTGAGGTAGCTGGAAAGGTAACAACGCTCTCTGTCTTGGTGACATAGGCAGTGTTCATCTACCAATCTTTACCTCATTCAGCTTTAAAGCCCAGACTGTAAAAAGGCAAAGAAGATATGATTACAAAACGGCAAACTGGCAAGCATTTAAACTCTCTACTAGGAACCAGAGCACTAACCTCCCCCCATGTGATCCAGATCCCTCTGCTATGGACCAAAGAGCCAATCTGCTTGGACAGATACTCCTCATAGCAAGGGAAACCTCAATGGAGATCCCAAAGGCCTAAAGAATCTTCCACCTTATTCAACAAAAAAAGACGACTTAGAAGAGAATTTATGAGAACCAGATCTTCTGGCATTAAACAAAAAGTCAATCAATTGCAAGCACAATACAAACAGCACTCATGAGGGAACGAGAAAAGACATGGAACAAGTTTTATTCTGATTTTAAGAATGACCCTAATCCCAAAACATTTTGGCAGAAAATCGGTCGACTCAATGGCAAGAAAAGCAACTCAAAAATTACAGTCTTAAAGCACAATGGTCAAATAATCGAAGAGGATGAAGACAAAGCACATGTTTTTAAAGAACACCT
>OOFE01045170.1:0-12500 GCA_900323365.1 Monocentris japonica | reverse complement strand
TTGAAGAAATCACAGATTTGTGATCCAATTGAAGGCAAATATTAAACATCTGTCTCTGAGAAATTATGGCAAACAAGTTACCTAGCTGCTACATCATGCCTTTAATCCAGACTTTATCATAGTGTGTGGTGCTGTAATTGTTGCTTGTTTCTGTTTTCCCATTGTAAAGGCTTTTGTGTCTTGCTATTCTATCCATGCTATTCTGATTAGCAGACTGAACTTCACTGTCTGACTTCTGTGTGTTGTGAGTCAGTGTCTGCTCTTTCTCTCCTCAGTCTTTTGCCCTCTATCCTCAGGGTCGTTATTTGTTCTTCACTTCATCAAGGTCTCTTATTAGACAATCCTTCCAGTCCTCTCCTCTCCATGAGCTAGCTTGTTAGACGGTCTTACACTGCCCTCTGCAGGAGCATAAAATTACAACATTTGCTGCAATTCTGACTGACAGACCAAAAGACAGCAGACAATCAGTGGCATCATCAGCCAAATCAAAAATGTCCCATTCAGTCTCCAGTCTCCTACACTAAGACCATCCTAATCTTTTTGTTTCTTTATTTGTTCATTTGTTGGTTTTGCTTTTTGGAATCCAAATGAAATTTGATGATGTGATATGACATACTGTATAACAAAGTGTAAGAAAATGAACAACTTTATTATTAGGAAAACTTCTCTTTTTGCGGCAGATGTTTCCTTTGAAGGTTGCCTCACATTGGTGATGGTTTTTACTGGATGATGGAATGTATGTATAAAACATAAATGTATGTATAAATTATAAATCACAATGTACCTCAAAGGGCTTTTTAGCTTTAATTGGCCCAGTACTCCAGTAGAGGGTGGAATACATTGCTGGCTTTGAAATTGACTTCCTGTCCAAGGTGATGCAAGGAGTTAAAAAACTTCCCCTTTTTGCCATTCAGCTTCGGTTTGTATTGGTTTTCCAGGGTTTCTCCCAGCTATTCCTATTGGGCTAAATGAAACAATGAGCTTAACAAATTAGCACTGATTAATTATCAACACAAAGTATGGTGCTGTTACGTTGCTTACTGAGGGAGTCAAAGTCAAGTGAATCACTGAGCCAAAATTAAATGCCACCAAATGAAACAAATGGGACCACCACTTTAAGCCCTTTGACATCCATTGTAGAAATCCAACATGAGCTTACTTACAGCATTACTTCAACCAACTGTGGTCCAGAATTCCTCCCAGGTTCTGTAAAAGTCTTATCAACTCTTAAAGGAATGATTCATCTGTTAAAGGAGATTTAAGAAATGAAACAATGGTTCTCCACATGGAGTGCTGTTATTTTAATGAAAAAAATTGAAATGTGTATATGTATCTTATATCATCCTTTATCTTTATTAAAGGTTATATGATGATCAAAGCAAATTTTGATTAAAAATAATGCAAAAAACTACGGCAGCAGATGGTTCACCACTGTTCCTCACCCCAATACTCCTCATTAATAGTGTTGCTGTCTGCCTGGTGAGGGACTGCCAGACAGCTACCCAGCCAGTTAGTTTCCTTATTTCCTGATCAGCGGGACCTGAAACCTGTGTGCCTGAGTACCCACCTGTGAAGCCACCTGTGTAGTGGCCTGGCTAGAGTTGAAGCCCACCGCAGGTCTTTTTCACTATTACTGCCTCAGTGGGACATTGCATGGACAAGCCTTTGAAGCTCATAATCTTATTTCACCATGTGCTGCTTGCCTTGACAGTAGAAAAAAGCCAGGCTCGGTACATAAATTCTGCTTTTGGATGCTATATTCTTTCCCATTCCATTAGCTTACACATTGTTTGTGTTGGTGATGTGGGTTGCATAGAATATCTTCAGTTGATTCTCCAAAGCTGTTGATCTTTTTTGGCAAAAGGAGAGAATTTGGCCATGAGCTGTCTTACTGAGAGAGGGTTTGAACTGGCAACTGACTGTTGGATAACACTATTGCTAACTTGAAATCTAGTAGGCCAAGTCTTCCTTCCTACCTAGTTAGAGCTCAGCACAAAAGTGTCCTTTGAATATTTAGTTACAAACTGCACAATCACTTGATGAGGCCCCCAGAGGACCATTGGGGCTCTTTTAGTATGAAAGTAATGCGACACAAAACATTTATAAGAGGATTCCTTTAATTGCAAAAGAAGGATGGCATAAACGGAATTCAATGCATCTCATGCAGGCATAAGGCAATTAAAGCCCCAATCCAGAATTTTTCAATAGTTGCATGCCACAGCTTGTCCACTAATCCATTGATCAAACATAGTTATGTTGCAGTTCTGCAGATCAAATTTATCTTGCTGAGTTGATCAGCGGTATTGTCATTGCCAACAGTGGGCAGCAGAGTTCTGTCTCTCAATCTTAGGAAAGTGTCTAGCATAGAGCAGAGTAGAGTAGAGAGTACTTTCCCCATAGGGGAAATTATACTGTCACACTGCAGGCACACACAAACAATACACCAGTGAATAAAAAACAGGGTTTCCTAAATGTTTTTCAAAAATTCAGTGTCACCCTAGAAACACTGGTCTGGATAGGTGATGGGCAAGGGATATTCCAGCCTTGCTGCTCCCAACCACCCTCTGTATGCACTGTGGAATGACAGTCTGTTGTCAGGGAAGGGTGTGTGGGGGCGAAGGAGGAGAAACATCAGGGTGGCTCCTGCCAGCTGCCACTGCCTGACATGACAGCGACAGGTGCTGTACATTTATCCCTTAATACAAGAGCTCTCTCTCTCCCTCTCACACATGTACACACTGACACATGCAAGCAGGCAGACACCCACTCAGCAAGCATAGTTAGCCAGCCAACACACTCACTTATTTCATTGCTCTACTTTCTAGCATGAGCTAGTTTCAGTCTCCTGTGTATTGCTGTTGCCCTATGCTAACTGGATTCATAATGAATTGTTCTATTGTGCAGCTGATTCCTTGTTTGTGACTTGTCTCTCAGTGTGGTATTTCCAATTTTGTCTCAAGTTATTCAGTCTTGATTATCAAGATAGAAAGGAAATTGCCTTTGCCAGTAACTGAGTATCTCTGTGATCAGTGTCAGAGAAAAGAGAAGACAACATGGACTCAAGATGTTTACCCACCAAAGATCTGTATCAACCTTTGACCTGAGATAGGGTGCCCTGCTGACAGGGTGTTGAGTGTTGAGAGTAGAGTTGAGAACACTCTGGACTCTATACTCCCCCTGTAACTCTCCCATAGTGTCTGCCTTATGTGTTCCCCTGCCCTCCACACACCGATCCCTCTGGCCTTTCCATGCCTCCCCAGAGACCATGTAACCACTTTCTCGCTCTCCTTTTCTCTCTAATAGCGCTTTTCCACCAACACGGTTCCCACGCCGGTGCCCAGCCGGTGCTGGACACTGGAACCAGCTAACCTTCTTAAGAACCGGCCTGTGTTTCCACCAATCTGGAGCCCAGCCATTACGTACATTATGGGCGTCACTCGAATCACTAATTTTTTCAATATTTTCTTGTAAAACTAAAAAGCGTGTGTAGCGGCTACAATCGGGGCTGCGACAGACAGGTCACGGGCCTGCAGGCCGCTTTATTTGACACAGACATAGGGCGACCTGATCTTGACAGCCGCTTTCCAATGGCATCTCTCATGGCCGGCGCACCTTCCGTCTGTCAGCAGGTCAGCCACAGAGCACCAAAGCCGCCAGTCTCCAGGACGCTTTTCAGCTCCAACCTGACTGGCCACTTTAATGCCCACAGTGATGGCAGTTTCTCAGTAAATTGAATGCATCACAGCCATAGGAATCTCTGCCTTGACATCACACGTAGTGTGCCGTAGATCTTCATCTTGTGTTTTGACAGGGTGTTCAAAATAGCAGGAGATCAAAGGGTGCTGGCTGAATGTTCTGGATTTGTGAGGGCACGACACAGACAGCACTGCCTGGACAGGGAGGTCACATATGCGGCCTTAGGACATGAAGGCTTATCTGGACAACAACAAGGAGGATCCAAAAAGGAAGCCGGTGACCAACCACTTTAAAGAGAAGACTGTGTGGCACTGTCAAGTGAGACAATGCTAAAAATATAATTTTAACTCTAGGATCAAGGTTTTGAATGGTACAGTGCCACTGCAGAGGACTGGAAGTTTTATAGCCCCAAGATCTGAGACCAATGAACTCATGAGGTGGTCTAGGTGTGAAACACATTTCTAGAGTTGTGTCTGACTTAACAGTGAAGACTGGCCTTCCCTCACACACACCAACACCAGCTGCCCTGCTTCTCTCCTCAGCTGCATTACTCCCCCCTCTCTCTCTCTCTCTTTGTCTCTCACTCCCTCTCCCTCTCATTGGACTGTGAGTGACAGCACATGTGCTGGGGTACATGGGAGGGCTGCTGCTGAAATTCAAACCCCTAGCCCTAAGTCTCTCAGACATATCCCAGCTATGGATAGGGAGGAGCTGTGAGAGACTGACACTGGGAGAAGGAGGGAGAGAGACTGACAGAGCAAGGCTTGGGAAGGAGAGAAGGAAAGAGAAAGAGAGAGAGAAAGAGAGGGTTCAGGATTTGAGAATTTTGGCCCCGTTGCCCAATAGAGCCACTCAGGACCCCACAGTTTAGTGTGTGTGGAGCCTCAGCTCTCTGGTCATCAGAGGTCTATACACATTGAGCCAAAGTTTCTGAGTGCAGGTACTGATGGCAGGACGGATGTTGGCATCGCTGTGTGTGCTGGGTACTCTGCTTTGCCAGGTAAGAAAAATCATTGTCTCATCATAGTGACATAGTGATAGCAAATTATGTTGACTGATTTTTATGTCCATATTCTGTGGGCCAGTTCAACAGGTTTGGGTCTCATTGGGATACAGTATATTGCATAAATATTGAATTTTGCAGTAGGGTTTTTATTTACAGTGGGTCTGTTATATGAAGTGTGAACTGTCTTGTATCGCAGGTCTACTGGCTCTCACAGGCTGAAGGGATTAAAAGGGACTCAAATACTTTCTAGAATCAATTCCCACATATAGTACAGTTTTCCATAGCACAGTTTGCTAGAAAGTTGATAGCAGTGTTTGATGATAAGTTTGTGGATAAGGGTTAACTTTGGTTGTTGATATAGTTTATAGTAATTAGGAGCACTTCAAGAGTAAGGGTTTGCTTCCTGTTCCCTCAGAGTGGGACCTTAGTTAGGGAACGGCCTTTAGCTGCCTTACTCTTCAAATATACAATTCATGTTTATACCTGAGCGATCTGTTGAACCAAACTTCTATTTTCATCAATAGAGGCAGTAAACTGGCTCTGGAATCAGGGGATGTAGCTGATGTAAACATTTCAGTCCAGTTGGAAAGAATATGATGAATAGTGTTTTAAAGAGCATGAGATGGCAGATGTGTTTAGAGGGCTCAGACCATCATTAGTAGCCCCTGTCATCAGATGCCATTATGAAATCTAAAATGGATGACAATGTAAACTGACATATTACTAACAGCACTTGCAACCACCATCAGTCTTTCTCTCTGTTTGGAGAAGTAATGGAGCCCAGGTTGGGGGGATGAGAGAATTGGCCTCCAGTGATTCTTCGTGGACGTCTTATGTTGATTAGCTGTGTAATTCATTGTAAATGTTGCAGATGTTATTTATCTCATGGAAATAATATATACACTATATGAAATAATCTCAATCAATGGAGTGTGTCTCACCTCACAAATACTTAAAGGACTACACTGACTTTTGGGGAAATTGGCCTGGTCAATTTAACCTTTATGTGACAAGAGGATTGGCAGAAGAAAACCAACACCAACTCTGGATTACTAAAAGATCTATCTTCTTATGTTAGGTAAAGGTAGTTAACGTACTGTGTGCTAACATGTTAGCATGTCCACAGAACAGAGATATCTACTAGAGACCGAGGAGATGATTTTGCTGGTACTCCTATCGTAACATGTCAAAGGTAAGTTGACCAACAAGCCAATTTCCCCAAAAGTCAGTGAGTCCTTTAAAGGTTCTGAAAAGTTTCTGTGTGGTTGAAAGTTTTTTTATCGTACATTTATGCTGTATTTATGTTTCCGTTTTATTTTCCATGGCAAATGGATTGTTTTGAGAATCACTTACATATATGAGTTGTCTTTTGAACATGGGGGTGATAGATCATTGACACAGCTATGGGGAAAACCAGTTCGTCACAGTGAGGCCTAAGCCATGTCTCATAGAGTTAGAGGGAAAAGTGTGTATGCGTCATTAAACCCTAATGACAATGCCAAAGCCCCAGGACTTCATCTTAAATAATTAATAGTTCCATTCATATGCCCTTCCTAATACTTGTTTACTGATAATCCTGTAAAAGATTTGAAAGTCCAGACCTAGAAACCATAGAGAATGACCTTTAAGGTGGTGGATCCTTTGATGCAGGATACTGGAGAACTAGTTAAGCTCTCTGTGGTGAAACCGATGTGGGTTTAAATTCCACATTCAAATGCCAGAGTTACAATTCACCTAAGTGAGGTGATGACAAATAAACAATAATATAGTCGATATGGAAAGTGGCTCTGTCAGTTTGTTTATAGTCCTGTAATCTTGACCAAATGGAAATAATCAACAATTAGTGAAAATATATTTATTTTTAAATCTATTTTTTAATAAATAAACCTTCAGAATTAAATACTGGACAGTGAGGGTCTGATAGCTTGTGTTTGTACATAAGTGCTTTTTTTTATTTTCAACAGTAAGTTAGTATAGTTTTGCAAATTTTTGTGCCTTCTGAGTGTAGGTTGTGGTTAAGAGTGGGCAGGAGCCACAGCTGTTCCCAGATGCATACTTGATGCCATTTGTCCCGCTCTGTAATCCCCCTTGCGGAAAGAGGAGTGGACCGCTCCTGGACCATGAAATCAGGGACAAATCGAGAGTCCACAGCAGTAGCCAGCTGGTGCAGAAATATCACTCATCGGAAACAATCAGTCAGTGCATTTGGACAGTGTCTGAATCACTGTGGTCCTGCTGTGTGTGGATACCTGCTGGCTGTTTTGTACCGACTAGGGTTTCAGAGAGAGAGAGAACTTCTGTATCAGAAACAGAGTCTCAACTGAACAGCGAACAGCAACATTTTTACAGACTAAAGCATGGTCGACTAATTGGTGACAGTTGTTGGTTTAGCACTCATTTCCAGCATAAGCCCAGTAAAAGTGTTATAATGGGTTTGTTTCACTTGCACCATTTTGCATCCCCAATTAATGAACCCACAGATGGGTTGTTTTTGGATTTGGTTCAGACAGGGTTTGGTAGTTTTAGCTTATTTTAATTATTTTAGTTTCAATTTCAGTTAGGAAGAATGTGTCTGATGAAGCTTATGTGATAAGGCCTCTATACGAGGAAGATAGAAGTACATAGTTGGATATTACCCCAGTATGTCCATAGTATGTATCAGTGTATCATAACTTTAGGAGGTTTTTCCTATAGTCCCTTCAAGAAACTAAAACTGAAATCTAACTAAAAAAAATTCTCAATGATTTTTCATTTCATTTCAGTATTTTTGGTGTCAGAGATTAGATTGTTTTAGTTTTTTATTTCAGTAACTAAGTGTTTATCCACCTATCTAGTCCTAATTTTAGTCTTAGTTAACTATGACACACTTGCTCAGCATTCTTGAAACTCAGACATCTGCTCTGAGGGGGCAACACACTTGTACTGGCCCAAAAATAGGGTGTCCAAGCCCAGGCCAGGCAGTCATGACTTAGGAGAGAGTAGGAGTGTGGGACGAATCCTGAGTGAAGGACACCTGTGTGACCTCCAGCCCTGTGGCCAAAGGGATTGTCAGACATGCTGCAGTCCAGTCATTGCCTCCCCTGCTTTATAGCCTTTTCTGAAGTTATCTGACCAACTGTTCCACTTCCTTACACATACCTCTGGTTAGCTAGGACAGAGCAGACATTTAATACAGTGAGAAGAGCACTGCCAGCTACACTGGACTCTCTCAGGGGACTGTACTTAAACTAAATAATGTGTATTTACATTGATAGCAAACAACACTTTTGGTAAAATGGACCACTTGCAAGCTCAGGAAGAGCCTGAAAAATAATAATTTCAGATTACAGATCTTTGCAACTGCTTCTCCTCAATAAAATGGAGTGGTGAACTTCGTACTTCAGAGGTCTTTGTCTGAAATTTGTAACGCAAAAATAACTTCCCAAAAGAACTACTCTCACAATACACCCCATACCATTAGTGTAACCTTGTATCAGCAACTAAAATATCAGTTTCCCTGTTCTTTTCACGTTTCAAACTAACAGGCATTTGCATTGCCTTGATGGAATATATTACTCTGTTAAAAGGGAAGTTTATAGACATGGCAAGTAAGACAGCAACAAAGGCAAGTGATTGGTTAGATGAGAAATTTCACCAGAGGTGGAACTTGATTTTTGAGTGGAAGCATTAACTACATTTTTAGTGTAGCTGAATTAACCCCCTACTTTCCATGGAGCATCTGTCTCTCTCTGACTAGTTTCTTTAAACTCCAACAAGACTGCCTGGTACTAACAACCATGTTCACTGGAGAAGGTTAAAACTCTACTCTCCTCATTCAAAATATCTGATGGAAAACCTTAGAGACAGTGGAGAGGATGAGCTCTTTGTTGGTACAACTGTGACATTCTTTAGTTGAGGGTCATCTTTGTGTCTGGGCAATGGACTCATCACAGGGGAATATTATCACCACCACATGTAGTTCCTCCAATGGAAACTCTGGTTCCTATTCTGCCTGCATGTCAAGCCTCTCTTTGAAAGATACAGATATGAGTGTATTATCATGAAACTTGAACTGAATGGGCCTCATTCACGAAACGTGCGTAAAATCAGATTTGATCTTAAAGCACTCGTAAGAACGTTTCTACAAACATAGTCTGATTCATCATTTTGTTCGTATCTGAATTTGTTTGTTGGTACGATCGAAACCTATGTGTGTTTGGAAACAAACCTCATTACCAACAAGATGTTTCAGTGGCCTTGTAAAAATGGGATTCATGCTACATGTATCCCACGTTGGCCCAATGGGCCTCATTCAGGCCTCATGGGCCTTTTCTTAAATTATTCGGAAATTTGTCATGAAACGTTCGGGAGAGCTCGATTTGTGCGTAGAACAGGTGTATATTTGATGAATGCCAGTCGTTCGTAAATTGGATGCGCGTGCCTGTTGAGGCCAATTTGCAAAGGTAAACGCCCTGTTCAACACCGTAAAAGGCTGCAGACTGAAGGGTTGTGTGCAAGTAAACCACGGAGGAAAAGACGGAAAAGAGGAACTTTGCGGAGTCTGAAATCGAAGTGTTGCGCGCATGAGAAAAAAACAACGGAGTTTTCAGAGGCATCAACAGCGGAGTCACAAGAACTGATCAAAGTAAAGCATGGCAAGAAAAATATTAACACTGTCAGTGCTGTTTCAGCAGAAACACACAGATCAAATCCAGGCTGCATCTTCATCAGATGGTAGGACTATGTAATTGTATTAGTAAGACGTTCAGTCCATGTGATCAACCCATTACAAGTTTGATAATCTTGTATTGTTATGAATGAGGACAGTTCGGCAAATACACTATTGCAGCCTATTAGGTCTTTTTTTTTCTACACGGCCACTGAAACATCTTGTTGTTGTTAAAGAGGTTTGGCACCACTGTAATTGATTTTTCATAAAGAATAAGCCATTCTAAGAGCCTTCATGCATGTTTCCAAACACAAGAACAAATTTCCAAACACACATAGGTTTCGATCGTACCAACGAACAAATTCAGATACGAACAAAATGATGAATCAGACTATCTTCGTAGAAACGTTCGTACGAACGCTTTACGATCAAATCTGATCTTATGTACGTTTCGTGAATGAGGCCCATTGTCACCTAATTGGTCTGTGTAAACCTATCAACACCTTAATCAAACAAGGATTAAGAAGGGGAAGCAAAATCTAAAAATTTCAAACTCAATTAACACTCCCCATTAACAAAGTACTTAAACGGGCTTGCTGTGGGGACACAAGGCCTCCAAACAAGCCATCCACACTACAATTAGGGCTGAAGGTGAAAGGCCAAGCTGTCAAAGTATCTGGGAAAAGCCTGTAAAACAGTTAATTTGTGTGTGGTGTCATCGCCCTGCCTGTCAGACAGGGTAGCCATTGGTCTAATTGGTAACATGACACCTAGGTGTTGCCCCATCCTGGCCTGGTAAAGACATTATGTCAGTGGCAGAGACTTACTGGGCCCACAGCCCATAGACTAGTGTCATTTAAAGTTCATATACACATTATTATGTCAAAAGGGGGTGAAAAGCAACTGTGTAAAATGAGAAATAGAGCTTGTTGTCAGGTTGTTGTGAACTTTTCTGGCCATATCTGAATGTTCAAAGCTCCTATAATTGCTTATGTTTATGTTGTTTATGTTGAAGTGGTTATTTGAGGGGCCAGGGTGTCCACAAAGGAAGTGATTGCTGCAGTTGCTATTGTATATGAGGTTAAAGAATGTGTGCTATGCTGCTGGACGTTTGAGAGGTTAGATATCGAGAAGTCATATGTATGAAAATAGCTGGCCATCAAAATGAACTTGTGCGGATGACATCCATTCCTGGAATGTGAGTGTAAACATCTCTGTGAGTGTGTAGATGACGATGGCTACAGAAGTTAAATAGGTAGGGGTCGAGAATATAGAGCAGTCTAAGATTAGCCTGCCCCCTGACTCGGCCTACAAATGCCAGCCATGGTTGCCATTCCCCCCTCACTGTCCAGCAGCATGCCAAAGTATCAGTGTATCAAATCACCGGCCCTAGAGACAGGGTAGGGGTCCCAGGCCATTCACGAAATAAGCATGTAATCCACTGATACATGGCTTAGTTGTTTATTTATGGCTCAATTTATTGTAAATTAGAGGTGACCCATCATGTTCCCTGGGAGATAAAACAGTTTCACCATGGATATTCAGTGGTGCTAAAGTGAAAAATGTATAGTTATTAATAAACAAATATCAGTTTTTAGTAAACAGATAAAAGTGTCTTTATCTTTGGTGTTATGGATATACATTTTCATATCATTTTGAGTTGGTGAAACAGGTCAGAAGAAATGCTGAATCCACTGCATTCCCACTCAGAAGGAAGCATCTTACAGGAATGTGTGCATGTGTGCATGTGTGCATGTGTGGGTGGGTGTGTCGTGGGTGTGCATGCATGTAAGTTGGCTTGTGTGTGAGGGAGAGTGTATATGAGTGTGTGAGGAATTCTGACACCAGAGCAGATCCGTAAGGTGACCCCCCAACCCCAAGTCAGGTGCAGACCCGAGCATAAAGGGGAATTTGTGAGTGTGAGGGGGTATGGGGGTGGGAAAGCACAGGATCTAAATCCATAGTCGACAGCTGTTGTGTGAGTGTGTTACGCACATCTGAGTGGGTGTATTCGTGTGAGCGCTGTCAAGACAGCAATGTGGCAAATGAATGCATGTGAAATGAACACGAGTGTTTGTGTTTCCTAGTCTTAAAATTAATTTGCACCCAGATCAAAGGAAGCTGACAAAGACATGTATTGGTGAGTGAATCCTGAGCTCATGCCCCTGCATCCCCTCTGCCCTGGCCAATCCCATGGATTCCACATTAGAGACAGAGGGTTAGGGCTGGAACAAGGATAGAGCCTTTCCATCAGGTCCACAGGAATGTTGCAGCATTGAGGGGGAATGCTGACATGGTTTTAAACAGCTGCAAAATTTGGAACATAATTTGTGCCGACTGTGAAGAAGCATCTCTGAAATATAAGCATTTATAGCGGTTAAGGAGGGGTGCAGCCTATCTTTTCTTTTCTGATTACCTGAATGTGATCTCAATTAGTATCCAAAGTGTGTGTATTCCAGTGTGTTCCTTTTGATTCATGCTGTAGTTGTTGCTTCCTTCAGGTGTGGAGCTCCTCAGAAAACCAAAACAAGCAAGAAGAACTCAGACCTGAGGTCCTTTACCCATGGAGGAAACAAAGCTTGGGATTGGTCAGGGTGAAGAGGGACTGGATCATCCCTCCAATCAGGGTGTTGGAGAACAGCAAGCAGGTTCCTGAAGACCTGGTCCAGGTAAAAAAACAACAGCCGATTTACCATTTTTTTTTTACCATTAAAGCTATTAACACCAGTGTAAGTGTTTGAAACCTCCTTTCCTACCTGTGTTGGTTGGAATTCTTGATCAAAGATAAGTCGAGACAGCTGATAAGAGTGTTGAAAAAGACGTGAAATGTAAATGTGAGGTTAAGAATGTTACAAGTAACCCACAAGTACATAAATCTTACCTTACAAGAAGTATTTAGTCATAGCCACACCAACATACTGATGTGAACATGCAAAAGAGGGAATAACATCTCAAAGAAAGTGTATACTAATTGCATAGATTGGAGGCAAGTTGCTATTATTAGTTCTGATTCTTCCTTCCTGTCTTAGGTCAAAGGCCTCTCTGAGCTCAAAGTCTCTGTTGTCAGGGTCCCTAAGTGTCAATATACTCACATCTGGCATTTTACATGTGCTTTACTTGTGGTTTACACTCTCTCACCGCCCCCCCCCC
>OOFE01045165.1:6009-16122 GCA_900323365.1 Monocentris japonica | reverse complement strand
CCATGTTTCAGTATTCAGTTATTCCCCTAGAATTGTATTCTTGTCAGGGCGGAAAAGGCTCTGGAACAGCATTTAGATCATGGGACACTAAAACTCTCCATTGAAACCCATAATAATAATAATAATAATAATAATAATAATAATAATAACAATTTGAAGTTACATCTAAATACCTAAATAGCCATATCTAAATTAAATACATCAGGGTAGTATTCAGGACCCTCACACCTACATCTAATAACTAATCCCATTTACAAAATAATATCTCGTCAGTCCCTATGTCTAATAATTTATATTTACCAAATCATATTTTGTCAGGCCCTATGTCTAATAATTTATCACATTGACCAAATAATAATATCTTGTCAGTCCCTACATCTGATACTTTATCACACTGACCAAATACTATCTTGCCAGACATCAGTCATTGCTCCGCTCATTGCACAGAATTTTAATCTAATCATATTAACAGTTTATGGTTTCATGAATTTACACCCGTGACTTATTTTAAAGTATGCCTCATAATTATGGCTTTAATTAATTATGATTATGACGCACAAATCCTTGTCGATTAGAATCCAACTGGCCTCTTGGCTACTCTGAACTACATATCCCAGAGTTCTTTGCCTGGGCCTAATCTGTCATATGACATGTTCTGGAAGCAGGTGGTTCAGGGTCATGTGATGTTGTTAGCCGAGGCTGAGGAGCTGCAACATCTTAGCTGAATCACAGCACACATCACTCTCTACAGTGAAAGGTAAATCTGGAGGATTCACTATTTTTTCTTCATGTAATGATGATGCTGCAGTCACATATAGACAGGGAGGAGAAGCAGGAGGAGGAGGAGGAGGAGATGGTGATGGTGATGGTGATGAGAGGCAGGGATGAGGGGGATGGGAGGCCATCAGGGATGCCTCTCCGTTGTTTTCTCTAGTCAACCAGGAAGCAAGGATCTTTTTACTATCTGCTGTAAACATATTATGCCTGAGGTTGTGTGTGTGCAGTGTGTTCTTTGAATGGATGCCAAATTGATGGAGATATGCATGAGTGAAATATGTGGGTATGTTAGTATCAGCTTCTGTCTTAATATTATAGCTTTCTGATGTCCTTTTTTTAGGCAGCATGGATCTATGCTTCCTGGTTACAATTTTCCATACCATTTTCATTTCCTTTCTAATAAAGCCCTGGAAAAGTGGGTTCGAGTATTCTTTCGTGTAACAGTTGAGTATCTTTTACCCATTTACTAAGATTTGAAAAACCAGATAGGCCATTTACTGGATTTTAAACAGAGGTAGCTGAAGTGTGCTTTAAACCAGGATGGGGCGGGCGTGGATTTGCAGTTTTATCCAGAATACCTTATTTTGGCAAACTAACCTACGATCCCTTGAAGATATTTATACGAGCAAAAAAAAATGTTAGGCCTTGATCAGATTGGATTTTATTCCTACTTAAATTTAATGTGCAGCTGTGAGTGTCACTAGTAACAAAGAGCAAGAGCTCAAAGAGCCCAAGAAGTGTTACATCATTTAGTTGCTATGCAACACAAAGTTTGACAACAGCTTGCAGGTATCTAATAAGCATCAGCTAGATAACCTGAAGTAAGGTTGAAAATAAAAATAGACAAGAGAAAGTTGGTGATTGCTCTGCTTGCTCTTGAAGAACAAGATGAGGAGCCCATTCTGAAAGGTACATAGTTTGGAACAGACGCATGCCTGCTGCGAAAAGAATTGAAAAAAGGCACAGTTGCATCTAAAAAAGCGTCCTATGTGATCGTGGCCTTAGCCATGATTTGATGTTGCTGAAATGATGACTTGTGGCACGAGCAGGTTGAATATGGGAAATACAGCCTTAAATCTACGAATCTAATGAACCAGAGGATGATGAGGTAGACGCAGTTACTGTAATTTAACACTGAATAAAGGAGGACATTTTTATTGCCATTTCATAACTGTACTATGCTTGTTCGCGCCAGAGTAACCCTGTCCAGTGAAAACCTGAGATGAGGTTAAGGAGAAAAATAGTCCAATTACATGGCTTTCCTCTATGATGGAATACCCCTTCTTTTTCAAACTTTCACAATTTTTATTAAATCCCATAACGTAACAAGACAACATAACTCATCTCCGTCAATCAACTCTTATCACTGACAAATTTTCTCAGTTAGTAAATAGTTCCACTCCTCCTTGGAGTAATTTGATGGTTTTGTTTTGAACAATTCGATTTGGACCTCTTTTCACTGCTCTCTGACTAATAAAGTTATAAAGGTAGAATTACTGCTGGTGTAGGCATCATTAGGGTTTTGAATTAATCATCACAAAGCATAATTACATTAATAAGATGAGATGATATTACTAAAATGAGATTAGATGAAACTTTCATGATCCCTGTGGGGAAATTGAGTCATTGCAGCTGCAAAACAGTAATAGGATACAGCAAAGCAGAATAGGATATAAAAAAAGAGCATATTAAATAGAAATGTCTGAATGAAAAAATATGAACTACAGCAGGAGAGCATACTGAGACAAAGAAAAATATGTTTGTATAATGTGAAAATATACCAAAAATATTCAGTATATGCAGTATAAAATTTGTGAGAAAAAATACTTAAATATGTGGTTTAACAAATTAGAGCAATTCTGAGAATATGCAGAATATGTACATTTACAGCTAATATACATAAAATGCAACATGTGTGTCATATTTATATTAGTAGATCTTCATATGTACAGAAAGTGTCTAGGCGTGCAGACATGCGTTGTAAAAACGATTCACCTCGACACATACTGTATATTCAGTATACTGTACTGTGCAAAAGTCTTAGGCACATGCAAAAAAATCTGTAAAGATGCTTTCAAAAATAATGAAATGAGAAGTTTCTAAATATATAAATAAAATACTACAAAGAGCAGTAATGTAAAACACTAATGCAGAAAACAAAAAATAAACATCTAAGACCAAATTTATATAAAATAATCTAGTGTAAATGACTTTTACAACATACTTTACATATGTAACCAATGTGCAGATGATTCTTAACTTAATTGTATCCATATTATCTGTAATGCATCCATATTTTCTGCCAAAGAAATTCAAGCTCCATGGAATGTCACCCACAGTGGATGTAACAGGTTGTTGGGTGGTGGGTGTCTTCTGGATGACTCATCGCTCATCTAGCCACTCTGGGCTGCCAGATTCCCCTCACCATATCAACCAGCAGCAAACAGCCTTTTCTTTTATCTGCAGATGGTTGTTGTTAATCACAGGGATTTAATTTATCACAGTACTAGGGTAAAACCACTGAGAATGAGCAAACTAAGTAACACAAATAAGCAAATATCTGTGTATGTTGTTAATTGTTTGCAAATTGGAGTTTTAATTCTACAAACATTTGTCAGAGGCAGGGCTGCTCTGAAGGCAGAAGTAATCTCATTGATTGAGTCAATGGGCGGAGTCAAAGAACCACAGTTTTTCTGGCTAAAGGCTTAAGTCTGTTAGGTGTTAGGCTGAAGCCTTGTGAAAAAGCCAAGGCTTAAGATAAGATAAGATAAGCTTTATTAAAAATTGTGTTGTTGCAGCAGCAGTGAGCTCAGAAATACAGTAAAGTAAGAACTATACAAATGGTATGTGAAAAAAAAAGGTATGTGTATAAACAAGCTATGTGTAAGTGTACTGTCAGTGTGTTATGGTGTGGGTAGCAGGATTATTAACAGAGGTATACAACTATACAATATTACAAGCAGGTATATACAGAAGGCAGGGTATGTGTAACATTGATGTCCATTGTTCATTGTTTACATTGCAATTCTAGAATTGTAAAAGCTATAACTGTGGTATAGAGCCACGCAAACTCACTTTTGATTTTTACAATGGCGCTCTATTGGGGAAAGAGGCCTTACTGCACCGTTGCCTACTGGTGACATAGGTTTTGGCATCAGAAGTAAGCCGAATTGCTCGGGGCCCAGAAATACCATTAGATTTTGACTTGAATAGTCATTTAGGCCTATAATATTGTAAGTGTGTCCCATAACATCTAACTCACTTTTTTACCAAACACGGGCAAAAACATCGGCATAACCATCGGAGCGGAGGTAATTTACCAGACAAAATGTTTCAGTTGTGAGGTTTTTTTGTTTCGTTTTAACCCCCTGTCATCACAAAGATAGGGAGCTCGGTACATAGACAAGGTCAGATAGATATGATGGTGTGAGCCTGTGTATTGCTACATTAGCAGATGTAGAAATTAGCAAATAGGTTGAACTTGCAAGATGGGGAATATTATTCTCGTTTGCAGAACTTAGATGAAGACAGGCATTTCTAATATTTTTGGATATCACCATCACAATCTAACAGCTTCCTTCATCGTACCACCTCTGATTAGCAAGAACATGACAAGAACCAGTGCAACTCAGTGGCTCTGTCTGTCTCATTGAGGTACTTCGTGATTAGGGCCAGTCAACAGGTGTTGGCAGTTACAAGTTGGACACTATGACTAATGGTTGTTGGTATGTGTTTATACCGGAAACCACTACTTCTTCATTTGTAGTTCTTCATGTAGCAATGTTTGCATTTCAAGCCTGCAACATGAGTTAGTGTCACATTGTAATGGGTCTTTCGGCTTCAGCAGCAAAAAGTGTCTCTGTCCATGGTGATATGGTTGTAGGTTTTCTGTGGTGTTGAATGGAAAGGTCCATGCTGGGGGCAGGGCGCACCCAGATAACCAGTACTGAAACCCAGTACAGGCACTCAGTACTCTCAGCATGACAATCACCAGTAAAATGAGAACCAGAACCTCCATCACTTTTGTGAATAATGTTTACCTCTGGCTCAGAGACAAAATTACCATCTGCTGTGGTATTTGTAAAAATAAATTATCCTTTGGCAGACATTCAGAGTCACACTATGTTGATATTGTGTGATTATTTTTGCAATAATTACTCTGAGAACAGCTCTCCTAATTGATAACCACCCACCATCACGAAGACAACAAGGCAACGGTAAACATGTCATCCCCCATCAATGATGCAGTTCCCCTCTGAGCCAATCAATAACAAATATGTCACCTTGTTTTGATCAGTTTAGTTTTCAAAATGCTGGAACACAGCGGTGAGATGCATCATTCCCCCAGGTTTTCTCAAAATGTATCAAAATCAGTGCTGTGTGAAATATTGCATGTGATGAATGAACAGACAATGAACAATCAGATTGTTAACCAAAAAATAAGCAAAGACCATGCCAGTTGTTGCAATGGTTTTGTAATGAAAACATAATTTTTCTTATGAAACAAAAAATGTCATCAAGTTAAAAACATATTTTTGCTTGCCAATTAGAAAGAATCTATTGAAGATGAGCAGGGATGGGACTGGATCGTACATTACTTGATAGCATAGGCAAGTGACTTGAATGCTGCGTGGAAATTGAGCCCCACAGTGAAGACAGACAGGACTGGGAATGGCTTCTTTTCTGGATTTAATTTGTGGATTCAGGCAGACAAGAGGCCTTGCCATCAGAGATAACAAGGCCGGGCTCTGTGATGTGTGAATAATGGCCGGACAGAGGTTTAGACATTATTAGAATAATCAGCCCTGATGGACGGAGACACACTGCAATACATGGGAGGCCTACTGATCGCTGATAGGGCGCGAATTAAGACGCTGCTGGTGCAATGTTCTCTCTTTGACGACAGACGTGCTGGGATCCAACCTCTGTCTGGGACTTTGTTTGAATGTGTTTCTCTACCTTATAGGCAAATACAATTTTATTTAGATTTAGTTCTTTACGCATTAGACTGTTAAGTTTTTCTTGTGTGGCTTGGACAAATAGTGGTGGTGCTGTTTGGAGAATTCAGTATGCCAGAGGTTTTATTGCATTCCACTCCTCATCCTCCTGTCTCCCGTATTGGAAACCCCATTGATCATATCAGATCGGTTAAGTAATTGATTGTTACTGCTTATTAACCTCGCAGAACTTTGGACCTGCTCGCCAGCAACTGAGAACTGCCTGTAATCAGTCACAAATGGCAGCCGCTAATGAAATTAGTTCCTGGTTCTGCCTCACAACTTTGTTTGTTCCACAAAGTATTGGCAAGGGCATAGAGATGCCATAGTTTACTTTCCCCAGAGAATGGGAAGATAGAACAACAGAGTGCAGATAATGAGCTTGCATGTCTGTGTTGTCTCTGTGTGATTGCTCGCGTGTCCGAACAAAAAGTAAAGATGAAGACCGGAAAAGTTCTACTCTTAACGGTCGGTGTAATGTCCGAAATGCGTCACTATGGAAACACGCAGCAATCGCCGACAGCAATGACTAACCAGCATCTGCTTTGACCTTGGAGATGCATCGAAATATCAGACACTCAAGGCCTGACACCATCTTAACCAAACAGAGAGATACGCTCTTTATTGATTCAGTTCCTCACCTTGCATCTCATTTAGTAGGTGGCCAAAATAAGGGAAACAACAATATATGTTGTCGAGCCTCCTTGGAAGGCTGTCAAGACCTGAACTGTGTGGTGAACTGTGGTGATTTTTGAGGCTGCAGTTTTGTGGCGTTTAGTGTCTGTTCATCCTGGTTGCAGAGCTTTGGCTTGTCACTACTTGTCCTCTTTCCTGACACAGTTTGTCTGTGTTTGACAAATGTAACATACTGTATAATATGTTATCATGATTTTCCAGACTTTTTGTGACCAATTCTCCTGCACTACAGCTCCTGACTATTTAACCTCTTTGTAACACTGCTAGTTGTTTTGAAAACCAATTATTGTCAGATCTCCTTTAAAGTTTGACACCTACCGCTTATTGGCATTCAACTTAATATGACTGGCCTGTGTAGCTGCCTTTGTAATTGTCATTGAGTTTCTTCAAAGTTAAAATCCTTTTTTCATTTGATGTTTCCATTATTTTGTCCCCGCCATATCTCATCTACCCCACTTTATAGCACCACTTTAACAGCAACAAAAATCAATTGTGTTTGCTCTCAAAGCATTCCACTGGTTAGCCTGAGCTTATCAGCCTGCCAAACCACCCCAAATGTTTTGCAAAGAATGACTGCTGTGTATTGTGTTTAAGAATTATCTTGTCATAACCAATAAATGGGATCGATTCACATTAGAGTTGGCTTTTGTCAAGGCTTGACTGAGAGGCGGTCTTATCATCTAATCCTGGCGATTCTGCTTCTTGACAATCTCAATATTAGAGGAGAGAAAGCAATGGCACATTACCGATTGTCCAGCATTACCAGTATGTGCTATGCTGATAAAATAATACCCAACAGGGGCTTTGGAAAGTCTTACTTGTGATGATGTAGGGCTTCTAGAGTGTCTTAATGCTGGTGTGTGTGTGTGATGATGTGTAAGTGTGTACATGGGGGTCTGTTCTCCATGACTGGGATTTTGTAGCCATGGTGACGGCTGTGAGGGATTGTGGAAAAGTGATCTCCAGGAAGTTATAGCCGCAGGGTAAAGCATATGTGGCATGAGGATTGCACCAGAAGGCCTCAGTGTGGATGTCCAGTTGGCCATCTGTCGCCGTCCTGCAGCCAGGGCCAGGAAGCCCCCAGAAACCCCACAGGAAGGACAGCATTTCCAAATGCCAAAGCCCGGGACAGCGCTCCATTCCCCTGGGAGTTCCTCGGCACATCCCAGACACTGCACTTCAGATGCTGTCAACAGGACTTCCAGAAAGCATCCTTGATTCAAGCCATGACTTCATGCAGTGCATTTGTTCTTGTGCAGAATGAGGCAGCTAGAGTGGAAGGCATCGGCCAAATATCATTATTATTCCTTATCTCTGGCCAAGTCCTTGGGCTGCCCCACTCTGCTCCAAACAGGGAGCCCATTACCAGACCATGTCACTGGAGGCCTGTCCACAAAGCCTTAGGAGACCTATTGGCATTCCACTGCTGTTGTGATGTTACTATTAGAGACATTTCTGTTGCTTCTGGTGGGTCCAGTATGAAGGAAATAAAATACTTTGTGTGTTGTCAATTTTTCCTGTTTCATAGGAATGGTGACAACAATTGCTTGTTTCGGTTTGAAAGGAACGTCAAACATTTGGAAATATATATGGCCGAAGGAACACATGAACACACATCTGATCACCTTGGAGGTCAGAATCTTGTGCTCCTGTGTTAACTTCCATGTCTGTATAATTCCCCTCCACACCCTCGGGAGAAAAGCTTTTTCCAGCAGCAGTTGTTGTGATATTGGCCGCAGACCCTCAGCCGACTCTGTACTTCGACTGTGCTTCTCTGACATACGAGTCGTGTTATTATGCTTCAACCTCATATAATCCAACATCTGCCTTCCGGTTATTTTCTTGCTTTTTCTTTGCAAGTGCCACCATAGCTGTTGAATAGGCTGATTCGAGAGATTATTTTAGGTATGTGGGTGCTTGTTACACCACCCTGAGGTAACACAATGACTACTTTTTTCAAAGGTCAGATGAAAAGGTAGTCGGATAAAGTCTGCAGTGTGCTCTGCTGTCCTTTAGAGAAAGGCCACAGCCAGATGGGGGGAGAGAGGCAGAGAAGAAGAAAGAAAACAGAACAGTTCTTAAGCACAGATTAACAAGAGGAGTTTGTGGAATAATGAACAGCTTCCCTTTAGGACTGTCACCTGCTCCGTGCCACATTCGTATGCATGCTATGCAGCGATGTGCCACAGAAACCCTCATCCAGCCATTGACAATCCAATCAAATAAGTGCAGAGAGGACAACCTTTTTAGTCCTTTCAAACAAATGAAAGCGGCATAGTGCCTTGGCCCTCTGACTGAAGGTCACCCTTCACAAAGAATTCCTGACTCGCTGTGGGACATGTGGACTCCCTCTCTGTAAAGTGTTATTGATAATCACCTGGGCAATCTGTCTGTTCTGCCCAGACACCTGCCTCACTAATGAAGACGCAGATGTTTCCTTTCAGACACAGCAAAAGCTCATGAATCATTTCAGTGAATCTGGCCTAATGCTTAACTCACCTTTCAAAGGTAAAGGTACTTGGCTCCTAACTTTAAGAATGGGTATCAATGGTCAAGTTTCAATCCCGAGTAGTTACAATCCCTTACAATGGTAATCCATGAAATCCTAAATCCTTTTTTCATTTTGTCGTCATTTTTGGTGCTAATTGGTCGTTGCTGTGGTGATTTTGCACTTTGCACTGCACATCACTTGTCAATCAAACAGTGTTCCCAGTACTGCAAGGGCTTTTTCCATGGATTTTCTGCTGATGAAGTTTGAGTTTCTGTAAGTGGCACTCCTTTCTTTGTCTGTTCATCCATGCTGGCTATCATTTCATTTCAGTACATTTCAGCAGAAAGACTAAGCTAGTTAGCTAGCCTGCTGACCTTCCAGGATTGTGAATGCCATGATCATGAATGGATGAAAAAAGTCATTCCAATTTCTATTCTTATTTTCTTGATTTATATGTCACCCAGATCGTTCTTTGCTATTCACGTTTGTAGTGATGGTTTGATTCATGAATGATGGTTTGATTCAATAGTTCATTTGAACAATACTTTTAATTGAATTGGATCAGTTCACAAACGGAACTGAATTGAAATTTCAAATCACTTCAGTGTCCACGGATCACTCTGTACAGTTCCAAGAGCTTGTAAACAAAAAATGTTGGGCACAAAGACAATTTCTATCTGCCTACCCTGGCAATGACTTCACTGCTGGCTGGCTACTCTCCAAAAAGGGCTTAATCAGCCACAGTTGCAACAAACTCACAAATTCTCAAACTTCCTTGCTCATTCATTTGTTATGTGACCCCCAAACAGTATACTACTTCATGGTGCAAGAGCAATGCTGTCTGATTCGTTCAGTTGTTCAACAGCGTTAGAGTATGGGTTAGTAGCTTAATTGCTGTGTCAACATCTTTCATTTGGACTGAATGAATTTTTTTTTTTTTTTTCTTTTGAAACTTGTTTTTTTGCACAATCCCGTGAGCATTGCCACTTTTTCATTTCACTACACATCCTGTATGCGTATGTGACAAATAAAGTTCTTGACTTGACTTGACTTGACTTGAACCATTCAGTTGCTGTATTGGACTGAACAAATTGTTCAGGTGGGTAGTAGAGATGAGCCAAAATAGTCGACTAGTCAATTGTGAGGATGTGG
>OOFE01045164.1:0-18273 GCA_900323365.1 Monocentris japonica | reverse complement strand
TCAAAAAATTTCAGTGAGATACTGTTCTCCCGACACCATAGGTATAGGTCCCTCATGTCCATCCTATAGCCATCCTCCTTGTCAGCTTTTTATCAGACCAGTCAAAGTTGTAGTCCGTGTCAGTGGGGGTCCGGGGCCTTGTTCTTGAGGCCGACTGCTGACGGGAAGAAACTGTTTATCTGGTGTGAGGTTTTCCCTGGCAGTGGCAGCAGCATACCAGATGGTGATGGAGGAGTTGAGGATGGACTCAATGATGGAGGTGTAGAAGTGCACCATCACTGTCTTTGGCAGGTTGAACTTACTCAGCTGCCACAGGAAGTACATCCTCTGCTGGGCTTTCTTGGTGAGGGAGCTGATGTTTGGCTCCCACTTGAGGTTCTGGGTGATGATGCTACCCAGGAAGCGAAAGTATTCCGCAGCGTTGACTGGGGAGTTTGCAGCTATAACAGCCGCCACTCTTCTGGGAAGGCTTTCCACAAGGGCAGAAATTTCACAAACTGACTTGTGGTAAAGGTGGCATTCTATGACAGTGCCACATTTAAAGTCACTGAGCTCTTTACGACCCATTCTAAATGTTTGTCTATGGAGATTTCATGGCTATGTGCTGGATTTTATGCACCTGTTAGCAATGAACTCAATAATTAGTAGGGGTGTCCACTGACTTTTGGCCATATAGTGTATGTAATCCGGTCCAAATAAACCTTAGATGCTTTTAATGGAAGAAAGCCGTATTAGGAGACCATATCGTTAGTGGTACGCGGAAATGGGGACAGAGTGAGAGGTCTTCCTTCTTTTTTTTCTCTGTCTAGCGTCACCCATTCTTCAGCGGGGGAGGTCCTAAAGCCCAGCCCATGGAAATAACCCATAATAACCTTTGCCTGGGCGTTAGCTGAATATACTTCCAGTGACTCTTTTTCTCACCTGTGCAGGATTCGGACGAACAGGTGTCAAGGATCTTCTAAAGAGATTCCCTTGGAGGGTGGGAGATGACTATAAAGTACAGTTACACTGAATAATCTTTCATATGGCTAAATATATCTGCTCTGCAGTTTAGGATTGAGCCTGTCATGGCACCAACCCCCCCAAATCCTACCATTATTGTTTGTTTGTGAATTTATATTTGTAGGGATTATCACCAAGAACCACAGCAAGAAATCATCAAAAAAAAGCATACTGACATGCCATTGGTATGCACTTTTATGCACTTGCACTGTAACTTGTAACGTTAGACTTGTAATCTGTCCCTCCATCAGCCTGCCTTGTTCTACACAAGACACAATTTCCCATTACTGAGTGTCTGAAAAATTCTTCCTTTTTTCTCAAACTGATAAAAATCTGTGCATTTCTCCTTTTCGCCCACAGGGCAGGGCAGGAGGTTTATGTTATGATTGGAACTACCAGCACAGAGAGGGAGAGGACCTCTGATGAGAGGAATGTGAGTGAGAGATTGTAGACAACAATAGAGGTGTTTCCTGGAGTCAAGGCCAGGCCTCCACCTTTAAAGAACCTCCAGGTTGTACTTCCCGATCTCTTCCTGTTTGGTAAATATGGTCTAGTGGAACGTGCATGTCAGCACAAGGTCCTGATATGTGGGTAAAAAATGTGTCTTTAAAACAGTGTGAGTGTGTGTGTAAGACTTGCGTACCTGACACCAGTACACCTGTCTGCCATAATTAATGGACTACACTGACTTTATGGGAAATTGGCTCATTGGTCAACTTACCTTTTACATGTTGGGAGTACCACCAAAATCATCTCTTGCGTGTCTGGTAGATATCTCTGCACATATGCTCACATGTTAGCATACAGTACATTAAGTGGTCATAGGAAACTAGCATTATCTAACGTAAGAAGATAGATCTTTTAGTAATCTACAGTTGGTGTTGTTTTTTTCTGCCTATCATCACACACATAAAGGGGAAGTTGACCGATGGGCCAATTTCCCAAAAAGTTGGTGTAGTCCAACATACCTCATTCTTCCTTCCACTATTTGTAAGTGTGTTTGTGTGTTGGGGGATTCTCTTTATGTGGAAATTGTGGAACACCCTGTACAAATGCTGTGCTGTGCTCCTTTCAACCTCCCAGATGGCACTGTTGGGCCACACAAAGGGATCATCAGCAGCCCTACAATGAGAGGTTATGCTGGTGCTGTTGGTGGTTGTAGTTCAGTGTGTGATGGCATTGGTGTGCAGCCCAATGTTCCCAGAGTGTGACATCCATGATTAAGACATTGTTGATAACATCTGACTACTTGATTCTCTAATCAATTTTCAGTGCCTTCCTTTTTGCTTTCTCTCAAGGCTGTAACCCTGGCTGCGTAATAATAAAAGATCAACCCAATGTACAGTGAGGCAGTTAAGCTCCCTTCTATTCCAAACCTGATAAAGGCGATAAGGATCCACTTTTAATAGGATCAGAGGCAGGGTTAAGAGGAAAAAGGATCTGCACTCATTGATGCTTGTGCAGCAAGGAGCTTTAGTAACGATTGGAATACATTCTGATAAGATGGACACATTGAAAATCATATTGAACGATTTGCAATTAGCATTTGATGGCAAAAAATTGAGTTCAGAATTTTTTCATCTGATAAGAATGTGCTTGTGATGTACCGTATGTGCAGACAATTCTCTTTTTTGCTCATGGCAGAGTTTGTTGCTCTTTTAGCTTCGTTCTCAACAGAGCCATATGCAAAGACAGTTCCACACAGATAGCTATTGTTAGCCAAAACTACTAGAACTATTTCATATGAATCTCTTTTTTTATGTGAGAAGATACTAAAAGTGGGCTATCTAAGATAAACTGAGGTGGAGGGTCTTCAGTGTTCCCCTGCATCACTCTGGCATCATAAACTATATAAGCTATGAATATAGCTATCTAGCCCAGCAGAATGCACCATCATAATGCACTATCCCCATAAACAAAAACATCATAATTACTATCTGTCTCCACTGACAGGTTTACATGCCATTGCTGATGTAGTGCCTGCTTTTTACAGTAACTATCATTCAAATGACAGATGATTTCCCATTCACTGAAGATGTATTCCCGGTCTCTGTTGCAATTTCCCTGCTTTGATGTCATCTAATGAAATCATCAGGAGAATCAATCTCTCCTCCTATTCCCCCGACAGCCTATTAAGAGCCAGTGCTGCCATAGCGGAAGTCTAGGCAAGCAACCATTTTTCATACTCCACTGGCGTCTAATGAGTTAGATAGCAAATGATGAAATGAGGATAATACACAAGTAACCATATAAATGAGTATGAATGAGCATGCTCATTGCTAGGAATTCCACTCATGAACAAACTGAAGCAATTGCAAATCATATCCCACCATGGCCCACTCCAATAGATTGATACTTCCTGCAATAAACGTCTCAATCACACAAGGACAAAGTATCAATCAAAGCACTCATTTTGACATTGCAAATTGTAACTATATTGAATGTGCGCAGGGAGGAATAATGAGAACATCAAGTGTGCCCAGGTGCAGTAAAGAGAGAGATTTGGGAATACAGGGTAAATTACATTACAGTCATTTAGCAGATGCTTTTATCCAAAGCAACTTACAAGTTACAGTTTTACACTACGTGGGGATCAAACCCACGCCCCTGAGACTGTGAGTCTCATGCTCTACCAACTGAGCTGTCCGGGCCAGACCGGAAATGGTGTTGCTTTCTGAAGGCAATTCTTCAATTACCTCTTGATAATAATGCTGATGATACTTTCATGCATCATCAGCAGCAGCAGTAGCAGCAGCTTATCACCACCACTACCACCAGACAGGAAACAACAGCACCAAGCTCTCTCCTCAGATAAAGACATCGGCTGAGCTGTCAATCAATTCCCATCACAGCCAATCCCAGAGCTGTCAATGTGCACTCCCACCATGCTTGGGCAGGCTCTGCCGCTGGTGGGTAGTGGGTAGGCTGCGTTCTGACTGACACAACCATTAGAGATTGTTACGCCTGTCTAAATCTTCCCACTATAATGGATTATCCACAGAGGGAGCCACTGTGGAGAGGACGAATCCTGCTGCAGGATTCAGATGAGGGCCTTGGCTACACACCATGACCCAAACAGACAGAATGACAGGCAGACCATTTTACAGTGAGTAGTAGCCTCTATCCAACTCCAGACTGCCAGTCTAAGGATGAGTGAATTATTTCAGGCCTAAATATGCAAAGATGAGGAACTAATGACAAGAAAATGAATGTGTGACAGAAGAAAGACAGGTCCATCCCAGGTGCATGCTGCTAGTGTAGAATGTCAGTTTGACAGCTTCAATTAAGAGAATGTGTGCCTTCATACACTGCATGTTCACAGTACGTAGGCCCAAAGGGAGTCTGCAGACTGTAATCTGCAGGAAATGTCATTTTTCTGCGAAGCTTTTTGCTTAGAATCTGCAGCATTATGTAGGCCATGATTTTTTGTGCATCGTCAAGAATCACTAAGATAAAAACATAGTTATATGTGCATAAAAGCTGCACTGAATATGTTAGATTAGGCTAAATGTCAATTAAAAATAACATTAAATGTGTAATGTCAAGCTTAAATTACTTTAAAAAAAAAGTCTGCATCTACCCATGAGGATGGAGAATAGTGTAGGTGGTAGTGAGCAACTAGGGGCATTGTTTTCTTAGGAGGTGGGTGTTTTACTTTACCCAAACAAAAACACTACCTCTGTTACAGCAACAGCCCTCAATACTAAAGTAGAAGAAGAACAAACCTTCTCATCGAGTGAGATACGATCTCTCTCTGGCCAGAGTTTTTTTTTGGCGACAGTTGGTCAACAGTTGCCCTGGGTACATTTATCACCAAATGTATTGCTTTGCTGCCACTGAGGGGAGGGATGAAGGAGAAATATCACGAAAATGCATCACGAAACAAACTAAGCTATCCTCCTTTGAGTGTTTATTATTTCTTGGTTTGTTTCCTTCTGGAGCAGAGATAAGAAGCTATCCATCATGGCCACTGCCTGCGACCTAAAGATTCCATTATGGACCGACACAATATGTTTGCTGTTTGTGTCGAATGGCACACAAAAGCAAAGCCAAGGAACCAATTTCCTTTTACCTTCATGAATAAAAAACTCATTCATCTTCCTCTGTGCACATTCGGAAAGCCAGACAAGGGCTGAGAGGACAGCCATTATCAACCTGTCTCTGAATATTAAATACACCTCAACACTTCAACAATGGTCCAAGTGCAATTGCAAACTGAGGGAACCACCTCCACCTCCACGCTGGTGATGTTTGATACGAGACCCTGCTGGCTTCAAAAGCTGAAATTGATTGTCTTGACTAGAGCATATCAGACTGCCATGTTTCTGATGCTGTTGCAAGGATACACACACACACACACCCAGGCACCTCCAAAACCACAGACAACAATCAAACCTTCATAATGAAAGACTACACCATTCCAATTCCACTAAGCTGGCACATGTCAGATTGATTCCCTAACACCAACACTCCTACTGGCCTGCACAATAGTCCCCCGCTGTCAGTAAACCACCTCACAGCAGTAGAGAATGAATTTCCATTCATTAATAAATAAATAAAGCAGAGCACAATAGATCAAGCGTTTTAAAAGTACAGTATATAAATGAAAAAATATTCAATCACAAAGTCATAAAGATAGCACTGATAGTAATAGTGAAGATAGAATAGGAAATAACACTGATAAAAACATCCATGCAGAATCAGAATACAGTTGGAAAATCAGCTCTGAAGAAGAATGAAAAATAAATAAACACCTCTCCACATGATAAAGGTCAATGTTAAATCACATCAAAGCCACTTTTCCAATCATGGCGTCATGGGTTTATGTTGCTTAGTCTGGTTCCCCTGGTGCAGAGGGGAAGCAGGGACATGCTGCCTGGTTTCCCCCACACTGGTAGAGTGTCAGATGACTTTCTGCATGTCAGCTCCTCTCCACATGATATAGGTCAACGTTAAATCACATCAGAGCCACTTTGCCATAACTGAGTCAGGGTTTAAATGTCTTTTAGCCTGGTTCCTCAGGTGCAGTGGGGAGGCAGAGACAAGCTGCAGCACTTCACCCCACTCTTCCTCTGACCCAATAAAACTGTAAACAGGCAGTGAGAGCTGTGTTGGCTCTGATCTCAACCTGCGAGAACAAAAAAATAATTTTGAATGTAAGCAATAGCTGTGACCGGACAGAGATAGGGGTCAGCAGAAGGTCTTCATAAGGAACTCAGCATAGACAACTGAAAAATAGTCTGAAATACAGGAGTGGGGTCTTAAATGTTCCCTATAGATGAAAGAAAATACTGATTCCATTTTGGACCAAGTGGCAATTTAATGCAATTGGCGTGCCCCATGTATTACTTGAAAATTAGGTCAATCTCATTGTAGGTTTGAGCTTGAAAGAAAAGTTTGGTCAGTGGTCAATGTTGCAAGCATGTCCTTTTCTAGTATTAGTTTTTCAGTTCATCAAATGTGGCCTAAAGGTTTAGGTTAGTAAACCACAGATGACAAGTAGTTTAATAAGTTAATTCTGGCACATTTAGAAAAAAAAAAGCGCCCTGTCCCTCAGATGTTCTAATAAAGTTCAACTTCAAGTGGTATGGAGCCGAAACTCTTTTGGGAGTTAATAAATTCCGGTTGCTCAATATGTTTGTTCCATTATTTATTTATTTCACAATCCACCCACTATAATTTTTCTGATGCTGGTGAAAGACAATAAAACAGAGCAGGCAGGTCCAGGACATTGAACTAATGTGGAAAGCCATAACAAAAATGCCCATTGAACATAACATAAATCATGTGAATAAACCAACTGTCTGAGCCCTATTCAGGCTTGAATGAGAGATGGCATTACGCAGAGATTTGTAAGTCTGCTGGGCTGTGTAATGCCGCGTTGATTAGTTTCAGAGGCCAGGAAAATAAAACTGTCAGACTGCATAAATCATAATTAATTGTAATTAATGGAACCAGTTTTGTTCTAATCATCACATAAAATCGCTGAGCTTATTTCTGGTGGAAATGTCACTGGTCATGCTTTGTAATTGATGGCTACTCTGTACACACTTTGGGAATTTAATCACCTATGTTAATGGGACACATTACTCAGGACGTGATTAAAATCGGGGAGAAACTACTATGTGCAAAATATAACAATTACACAACTAATGGACTCCACACTATGTTCTCAAAGTTGGCATTAAGCAGCACTACACTGGATTGAATAAGCTGACAGGGGGAAAAATTTATATTTTATTGTCAAATCAGCATGGTTTCCCAGAATGTTAATACCACACACATTTGTTTACTCCATAAGAAATACAAAGAGCGATCTCAATTCCACACTATATGAAATTTATTCCACTGGTAGTACTGTACATGAAATATAGAGCTGGTTTAATTTTTATCCTACAGGTAACAGGTTGCATCTTTTCAATATGCCACAGATCAAAAGGACAAAGGAGAATCAACTTGATTTACAGGAATGCTGTACATATCTGTATCAAATATGGACCATAACTTTAACACAAATACTAACAAACTAGTGGCTTAAATAAAACAGTCATCACAGAATGTCGTCTCTATGACAACAGGACGTTGTGAAGAAAAAGGTGAAGAGGTAAATATTAAACGGTCCTTGCTAAGTTTCCGGTAGGGTTGGTTAATATATATATAAAAAAAAAAAAAAAGAACTAAAATACATTTCCGGGGTTTTCAGATGTAGATCTCATACATACAACAAACAGCTATCCTTTCAACTCCACTCATGTTATATTTATCAAAAATCTAACACTTTGAGTGGAGCAGAGTAAAAAAAAAAAAAAAAATCTAACAGAGCATTCCTGATAAGATTCCTGGATTTTAAAACACCTCATTGCTGCGAGTGTGCAGACCACCTCCCCACCCTCTTGGATGCCAGCGACCAACCTCCCTAACTGGTGCCCAGTTGCTCTCACTCCTTCCTGCGTTTCTTGTCGTGGTATTCGTCCTTGGAGCGGCTGCTGGTGGAAGGCCTCTTGGAGCCGCCGTGCTGCTTAGCCTCCTCCAAGAATTTGTCCAGACCGAAAGGATCCTCCTCAAACTGGACTGGCCCTTCTCGCCTCTGCCCATGGTCAGCACCTGAGAACTCCCTGTCTGGGACAAACCTAATAGGGATTGGGTGGATAGGAAAGAGGCAGAGTGAGAATGCGCAGCATATTCCTTGTTTCTCTGGCTGGCTTGAAGGTCATTTGCCTGCGGGCTGAAAATGTGAGAACAATCGAGCTCTTACAGAAATACACTGACATTTACAGGAGTACACTGACAATTTTAGTTTTACCGTTTGTCCTTCGGGTGCCCTGAAAGCAGAAAAGGGGGTACTATCGCAAGGTAACTGCTAGCAGCTGTTTTTTGGTCAACAGACGTGCAAATGCATAAATATATTCCACCACAAGAAATATAAGACTCAAAAATATTGGTGGATCCCAAATGTCAAGGTATTCCATGAAACAGTTAGGTTATTGATTTGTCATAATATACATGTGCACAATGCTGTAGCACCCCGTAGCCAGCGAGCCATTCCTAGAGGACAATGACAAGCTGGCAACTTAACATATGGGGTAGGATGTGCTCGGCTAGTAGAGTGTGGCGCTGCCGCCCCAAGGACAAGGGCCCCTGCTGGGACATCATGTGCACACTTGCCTTGTGCCGAGAAATTAAGCTAGATTGACCTCTAAAGTTTCAGGTCTCTATGAATTGTTTTCTTGTCTTAAGAGTTTATTATGATGGAGAAGGTTAAGAGTGACTTGGTAAGTGGTCCAGGTTCAGCAGTCTCACTGATATTAACTTGATAATAGTTATTGTTAAGTGCAAATTAAATGTGACATATAATGCAACCAGGACTCCCTGGAAACCAGTGTTTGTACTGAAAAAGTCATCTTTATCAGAATAAAGTTTAGAAATGCTGAATAGGTACGTAAAAATGTAAAAGTTAAATATGACAACAAATAAGTTAGTCAGTGATCAGGTAAATACATGTTTGACATAAATAAATAGAAAGAACAGAACAAATCCAGTCAATCATTCAACTAATCCAGCGTACCTGTTGTTGTGCATGAGCGTGTCAAAGTCATCCGAGCAGATGTCCTTGTCTATGTTCTTGCCGGGCCGGTAGATGTTCTGGGCCATGTCCCTGCCGCTGCGGAATGGCTGGTCGTACACATTGTACGTCTCATCCTCACCACCGGCAAAACCACTATCCATACCCTGGAGAGAGAGAAAGGAGGAGCGACAGAAAAATGAGTGTTCAAAATGTAATAGCTGGAACTTTTGAGGTGAGGTTTCCCTGCATATATACAACTCTTAGCTGGCTCTCTGCTCACTCCTTTGCATTTGTTTCCTAATAGGGTTTTCTTAGGAAATTTTCCTAGTCTTCACTGAGCCAAAAAAGCCAAAACGCTTCCAAGGCTTAAGGCTGTATGCATTTATATTTTTGTCCAGTGAGCCCAAAACGAATAATCTACGTCTATACTACTCAGTAAAAGAAACGGCATGGGTTTGTGTTCACAATCTCAATTGCATGTGTTCTAACCTTGCTCTGGTTGAAGAGTCGCTGGTCGTACTGGGCCTCGCTGGAGGAACGGGGGTTGGGCATGCCCAGAGCAATAAGTTCACTGATGTCCCTGTCCTGGTCCCTCTGCAGCTTCGACCTGGGAATGACACACACACACAAAAGAGGAGGGTAAGATGAAACAGTGAACATAGCTACATCTCTAAATGAAAGAGGGGCTGTGTTCTACATGAGAAGTTATTGGCAGAATCCTAGAAGCCAACAACGAAGAGAGTGGTGAGGATTGAGAATACCTTAACTATGAGGAACCCTATAGGAATAAGTGAGTAACAAAAAATATCCTGGCAGCAGATTTTAGCAAATAATTAAATTCTGAAGTCACCATTTCCACAAAACGTCAATAATTTCTGCCCTGCCACATCAAAAAAAAAAAACAAAAAAAAAAAAAACTTGAAAATCTTGACCATCTTTTAACAGCTATTCCAAGGTTAAGTAGAAAGCAATCTGAGATAATGAGGTTTCTTTCTTCTGACAGCTGGAGATGTCATTGTAATGAGTGCTCCTCTGATTTTCACTCCCACCCCCCATGGACCCACAATTACATCAACTGACAACCTGACAGTGCACACACATTTACACACACACACAAAGACAGAGCACACACATAAATCGCATCTCACATGCCTATATAGCCTTCTGGCTCATTGCAAACAAGGCCTAATGCCTGAGTGCTATGTTGGATCCTGCTGCGTTTGTTCAGTATTACTGCCGGCATGAATGATTCAGCAGTGAACGGTACATCTGTGTGAGTGTGTATGTGGGGGAGAGAGCATGTTCACGTGCTGGGTGTTAAAAGTGCGTGTCCAGCACCTCTTATCAGGAGCGGCTCTGGAAATGTTCCTGTCGTGCTGTCTCTCTTTCCTTCTGTCATGGCGGATCTCGTCACGCTCCCTGGCCTCACCGTCCTCGCCACCTGCCGTGTGGGGAGGGGAGATGGATGGATGGAGAGAGGGAGAAGGAGCGAAAAGAAACACAATGAAAGCAAAAAGAAAAGCAGCAAAAAAAAGCATGGGGTGCGTGGAGCGGGAGACAGATGGAGGGGGAAAATGGTGGATAGGTGGTCGAGAATGCACAGATAGAGGAGAAAGGGAGTGAAAAAAAGATAGAGGTATAGGGGGTGTTGAAGGAGAAAAAGAAGAGAGACATACGTTTAAAGGAGGGTAGAGGGATGAGGGGATTGATAGAGAAACAGCAGGAGGGAGAAGTAGTGAGAGACGCAGCAACTGTAACAAATTGTTTTCAATTGCTGAACCCGGACCGAGTGTGTCAAGTGGCCCCTCAAACTAGCTTGACATGTCTACTTTGAACTTGGTTTGATTTTGGAGCTCCAAAACACTGGCCGAAGCACCGCTAGCTAATATGGATGAAGAAAAGCTCATCAATGAGTCACGCTGCGATATATGACTGCAAATTAGAAATGTATAAGAATAAAGATCAGAGGGACAATAACAAGGCGTGGAATTGCTGAGGTAGTCGGTAGTACAGATAGGATCAGCTATGATAACCATGCAGCTACGAAGTCAGCTAACCTAGCTATCACGCTTAGTTCAGATATAGAAAATATGAATACTAGCTGGTCTCCAACTAAAATCATAATGACCAGACTGTAGAGCAGGGTATAAAACAATGATACAGTACCCATCGCGGTTGTAAAAATCAATGGCTAGTTGTCCCATTGACATTTTCAATTTGATGCTTGCAGTGTGCCATAGATGCGCCAATTGACACATCCATGTGTTTAGGCCCAAAGTGTCAGATGTCAGTCAATTTGCAGAACATAAACAAAAATGCAGCTGACAGCTGGGACTTTGCCAGAATGTACACAGCTGCAGTTTTATTTTCCTTAATGATGACAGGATTCCACAGCAATTCTCTTCTTGATTTGCTATAAAAAAAATGTTCTGATTTTTGCATTCTTGAAGCACACTGTGTGTGTTTAGCTCTTTAAATGGTCATTACTCCAAAACTATGCTTAGAAACAGCATGTGCAACATTCATTTTCTTCCTCATAATATCTGAATTGGCAGTAGGGAAGCAAACACATTTCACAGCTTTCTGGTCCTGTCAACACTGGTTGAATGAATAGACAGATATATTAGGACACTGACAGTATTGGATGATATTTTTCTTTTTCTCTTAGCTCTTATCATTACGACTCACCTTTGTCGCCGTGTCCTTTTATCCCTGCCCTGCGGTCTCGGGCCATCTGGGCCAGCTCCCTCAGTTTCTCCTCCTTCTTCTCCTTCTCCTTCTGGGCCATCTTCTTCTCTACCTGGGCACGCATTTCCACTGCCTCTCTGGCCTACAGACATAATCAAGGCCGAGTCAAGGGTGATTTTCTTGGAAATATCACAATTAATTAATTCCTAGATCACCAACATTACAAGAAATGAGGAATGCAAGGGTCTAGAGTCATAGTACCCAGACAACAGATACAGAAAAATATTTGTGTGACTTAAAAATGTAAGACAGATAATCTTAAATATATACAAAAAGTACATATTTCAGAAAATGCAACCACACTGGACAACAGAGTGAAACCAACAGTGCAGTACCTTTCTGTCAGCGATGTAGAGTGCCTCAGCCAGCTTGGCGAAGTTTTCATTAATGTGAACTGTTTGCAGCCCCCTACCGTCAGCGGCCAGACGCTTATCCAGAGGAATGGTGTACCCCTAGAGAAAGACAGAGCACAAAGACAGCGCAAGAGAGACACATAAGCAGAGAGAAAAAAATGACAGTGGGCCAGGGAAACTATGAATCACCATGAAATATAAACAGGAGTTGTGTTTCCTGAAATTCAAACAAAGCAAAACAAAACAGCCAGGAAAAAAAAAACACAATCTTGCATGAGCTACTAACAACAACGAGCTTTGCCCTTTACAAATAGACAGACAGGGTGTTCTGATTGATTCTGGTCGTGCCCCAGGTAAGCGGGGTGTCTGGCTTCAGTATTGCATTACCTTAGCGTTCTTCCAGTTGGAGATGCAAGGGGGGATCTTCCACTCCTGTTGCTCCTTGACTGTCATCTAAAACAACAAGGGGAGATGTCTCTCAAACTTTAATCTGGACAGTATGCAATCAACTTACATGTCAAGTGTTCAACTAATTCATGGGTATTCGATTAGAAAAGTAAAGAATTCGTCAAAGAAGAGTCAAAAATGCTTAGAAACCCCCCAAAGAGGCCATATAATGCAAAGTGCTTCCGATTAACATTTTTAGCCAATCAGATTTACTTGAGTTCTTGCGAACCCAACTGTACCTTTCTGCTTGGGGAATGCATGACAGGGGCAGGAGGAGAGGGAGGGCCACGAGGGATCTTCTTGTTTATCCTGAAACAGACACACATGACATTACATTCTTTCTTATTTTCATCAAATGCCTCAATTGTCCTGTGAGAATCCAGTTGTCAGCAGTCAGTATGTAGACACTGATTGGCTTCAGCAAAGTCCTGACTAAAATTCAGTGGTTAACAGCCCCTTTTTTAAAATAATTATAGCAAATTTTTTTGCGAGTTTGAACGGTGGTGTAGGTGGCACGGTCAGTTGGGTAGAAACTAATTTGTATGACCAGGTCACTGAAGCAGAGTAGCCGCTGATGAGACCCTGGAAGCTGGAGTGAATGATGTCTTGAAAGCTTAAATACTCTTTAAGTACTTCGCCCTAGGATATAATTGTTTTCTTTCACAAAAACTTGGCACAAACATAAGCTAGGGTCACGAATGTTTTTACCTTTCTTTTAAATCTGATCAGGCCTATTGGTGTAATTTTCTTTGAGATTTTCGTCATCTGTTGCTTAATTCAGCTCCTGGTATGGGCAGCCTATAACTTGCAACGGCTTTAAATTCATGTCACTACTCCATTTAAAAAAAAAAAAAAAGAAAAAAAATTGAAAATTGAAAATGCCCACTTAATATAACGTGTCTTTAAGTTTAATTTAAGACTTTATGCCATTTAAAATTTAATTCTCACTGGGAAAATCCAACAAGATGTCTTCAAAACCTCTAAAATTTAATTTAGGACATAAAATGCTTTAATTACCTATTTAATTAATGTAATAGTACGTATGTTAAAATAATTTAAGACAAGACTTTTTGAGGACACCCAGTATGATGTAGCAAACAGGCCTTTACATGTGTAAGTTATTGTGATGGGGTTATATCACATACTTAAAACGTGGCGGTTCCATGGGGTCCTTCTGCATCTCCACCATGCGGATCACCCTCTGCTTGGCCCCCGAGTTGAAGGCCACTCCTTGCTGGGATGGGGTGTATCTTGGGAAAAGAAACAAGACATGTCACAACATAAAGGATTTTTACACTCTCACATGCATACACAAACACATAGATCATAAAAAAGTTACCTACTACAGAAATCATAGCATTATATATATTGTCTATCTGTGCTCAAATAATGCACAGTCTGTCTTTAACACATAATTTTGAACCATGATGCCTCTGTAAATTGTCATGCCAGGGAATCTGCTTTGATAGACATAACATAGGCATAGACTTTAATATAATACTGTATTCTCATCATTTATAGTATTCTCTTGACATTGCAATATAACCAAAGTGGCTCTTTGCTACAAGTACTGAACATTGGGCTATGTGGTACAATATAAAGCAATAATACCCGAGTCAGAGTGTACATCCATATGAATGAAAAACACAACAATATCAAGAAAGATGTTTAACTTGCTCCCTGGTTACCTTAAGTAACACCCAAAAAGGCACAGTTAACATCCATAATGCCTTGTTTTTATCTGTATTTGTTATATATACCTGATGTACTGTGCAGGGGCCTGTTTGTCTGCTGCTCTCACAGGCATGGCAGCCGCGATCTTTTGAGACACCTGCTTGTCTAGAGCAGCACGCGTCTTCTCTGTCAGCTAAAGACATAGAAGAGACAGACCATCAAAACCAGCCCTTTCTGATTGAGCATAGCAAATCAAATGGGAAGTATAAGAAAAAGGACACCTGGAAGTAAATTGTTATGGGACATTACATACAATTGAGTTTAGTAAAGCAGATACAATGAAAGAAATGTTTTAACTCTGTTCTGTATAAATCTAAAAGTGGATATATAGTGCAAAGAAAGCTGTCAATACATGTGGGGGAAAATAACACCATTTAATACTCTCTAAAGCCTTAAATTTAGATACATTTCTAGAGTTTAAGGACTTGGGGATAGCCTGTAGATATTTGTAAGAAAAATCAATTTTCAATCAAACTGAGCCCAGATGGGTTATCTGGCTTAGTGGGTTTTTATTTTTACAATGAATATTAGATTATATGAAACTGATCGCCAAGGGGAAATTGGGTAAAGGATATTCTATGACCTAGAGAGTCTAGAGTCTTCAACTCTACAATCCGATACAAATCCCAATCTAATGGCAATGGGCCTCATTCACGAAACGTACCTAAGATCAGATTTGATTGTAAAGCATTCGTACAAACGTGTCTACGAAGATAGTCTGATTCATCACTTTGTCCATATCTGAATTTGTTCGTTGGTACGATCAAAACGTGTGTGTTTAGGCAGACCAGTGTCACAAGTGCACCATGTCTCACCTCTTGGACGGCCTCCTCGTCAGGCCTCTGTAGTTCTGGAGCATCATTATTCAGAACTTCCTTGGGAAGTAGGTCTGTGTATTTACTGAAGATCACCTGCACAAAATAAAAAACAATAACGGTTTAGACACAACTGTAATTCTTGGGGCAAAATAGGTCTGCTTGATGTAATCCCATCAGGAAGTGCAGCATTGTGCAGTGTGTATCAGAAGTCAGTGATATCGAAGAGAGGTAACATGTCTTTGACAATGTGTGTAAGTGCAGTGTGTGTTTAAGGTCAATTGAAATATCAGCATCTTCACCGATTATGTCTATGATCATAGCAAATGTGTGTGGACTCAAATTATTCAAGTATGTGTTGATAGTATCCTCACTGTCTCTTGCAGCACTCATTTGCCAGTATACCTTATCCTTGCCCTGTCCTTGTCTGGCAATGGCATCATATTTGATCTTTCCTTCTGCGTCCACCTGCACCGCCACGGCATTGGATGTCTTTTTCTTCCTGCCCATCTCCAGAGGGAACTGGGCCACATGGATCTCTGGGAAAGCGCCTCCATCTCCAAAATCCTAGAGAAACACAGATTGTAAGACGAGGTAGCGGTGAAATTAAATGGTCTTGCTTTCTTGCATAGTTCTATGGCAGTGTTTCCTCTACATTCAGCAATGGGCCACCACAGCAAGCCAATTACCACCACTGCCAGAGGAAATAAGGAATAAAAAAATCAGATTTTCTTAATTCTTTCTAAAAACAAAGATCCAATGATTTGAATGAATACAACTTTTAACAACATGTATTTCAAATATGAACAATTTCAGGGCAACAGCGAGTACAATAACTGAAACGGGGACCAAAACCAGAAAGGATGTGGAACCAGAGCCAACGTTATCTCCAATCACTACCTCATAAAGCAGAAAACACTCAATTGTCTCTGAGGGAGCTGTGTTTTCAAATGATCATATAAACTAATTTACCTCAAATGAGCGAGGCACCCAGCCCTTTCTGTGTCCGTAGGGAGGAGGCTCTCTGCGGGATGAAACCAGGGCGGTGGAATAGGACTTCTGCGCCCGGAGCCTCTCCTCTGCTTCCAACTGGTCCTGCGACAGCTGGGTCGGCGCCGGTAAAAAGCTATTGATACAGATAGGTACAGAGCCTTAATTTCAATGTTGTGTGTATGTGTTAGCTCACTAGCTATTAGGCCTAGCTAACGTTTGCCAACTTTAATGTTAGCTAGTTTTACACATCGACGGTTTTGTGTATTCAAGCAGACGTTAGCAAATAGCAAGCTAGTAAGCTAATGGTATTTCTATATGATTAGAAATAGAACTGTGCATGTAACACATCGGTTGTTGTCACACAATTGTTGATAAACTTGTAACGAACAAACTAAGCTATGAACATGTCAGCGTGCCAGCTAGCTAAATGGCTAACGTTTACCTAGCGCTAGCTAGCTGACGCTGTTAGCTCTGGTCAAGGTAGCAAATCATCGCACACAAACCGAAGATATCAATGCGAAACATTTAGATTATTCTTTGTATCTGAAGCGGTATAATAATAATACAGAATGCGACACAAAATAATTTGTGATCACAATTTCGTAGTTTAAAAACAAAAATAAGGCCTTGTCACACGACTCACCTCGCAAGAGACATTTTCCCTTTCTTCCTTAGCAAGGAACTGAGCATGCGCACTTGCGCAGACAGCCGTAGAATTGAGTTAGATAGAATAGAGTGGGAGTAGAATAGAATTTTATAGAATAGAGTGGGATGGACTAGAACAGACATACGTAATTTAAAATCATCATTATCCAGTTTTGTTTTATTATATTATTTCATTTACCAGCCAATTCAGCAAAGTAACCATTATCAATTATCAGCTGATTTAGGCCTGTTTGATAACTTAGTTGAGGCCAATGTCATGGAGCAAGTCGCAAAGTGGGTTGTGTTACTGTTTCTTGTGGGTCCCCACCATTTGGGTATATAATGTACTAGAGTGGGAATCACATAACTCTTCTAGTACTGGTAGTGAGAAAAGGCACTCATCTTGGTCAGGAGAAACAATTTGCCACTTAACTTTGATTTGCCAAAGCAATTTGACTTCCAGTGGACGCTGCTACTCCTCTTAATTGTCAAATATCACAAGTCATTTTCTGTTGTCTCATCTTGAGTCACAACCAAGTCTCAACATAAGCATGCACAAGTCTAGGTCAAGACTCAAGTTATTTCCCTTATGTCCCAAGTAAATCTCAAGCCACCAGTTTTTTGACTCAAGTAGAACTCAAGGTCAAGTCATAATAACTTGAGTCTACACCTCTGCCTGCCTTGCTTTCTTTCCTCGAGAAGACGTGACTTTATAAAAAAAAAACTTGTTAGTACAGTACTTCTAAGCACAGAAGCATTAACTTCAGGTACATTTACACACGCCTGCTAGCTGTATTCTAAATATGTGGTATTTCTAGGTCTAGGTATTCACATAAATCCACTTATATCCTCTAAATCACACAGGACAAACCACAAACATGCTGCATTAGTGCAGCTTCACATGTGCACAGGGTATTACATTTAACCAAGAACGCAAAGTAACAATATCAGAATTTCCTGCTCCCACAACACTATGCTATGGGATTGTTTTTTTCTTTATCTTGAACTGCCCCAGCAATATACAACTTTTGTTCTAAGGTATCAGCTAGCAATCTCTGTAGGAGCTCCACTAGGCACATCCGGATTATGTCCCATCCAGAACAGTCCTCCAGCTTTCATACTTAAAAACTCGGATGGTAGGGTGCTGATGCAGATCAAGGTTCAAGGTTCAAGGTTCAAGGAACTTTATTGTCATACCAGCACACATTTACACATGAGTTGGTACGAAATTGGCACTCAGGACCCGGTTATAAGCCACAATAAATATATATAAAACAGAAGTACTTAAAAAGAAGAGCTAGCAAAAATATAAACATCTAAGTAAGCATAATAAAACAAGCTTTGCTAAATACAAGTGCAAAAAATGCAGTGTGAGGTAGTCCAGTTGGCCAAGTGGCCTATATTGCACCTATACAATAAAGTGTTCATAGTGCGGGTAGGTGTGTGTGTGTGGGGTGGGGTGGGGTGGGGT
>OOFE01045159.1:0-11190 GCA_900323365.1 Monocentris japonica | reverse complement strand
AAAAAATCACATTATACACACATGCTTTTGATCCTTTTACATGTGAAACCTTCCTTTTCACATGTATTTTAGAGCCCAACAGGGAGAGAGACACATGCACAGTGAAAGTAGAGACAGAGGAAGAGAGAAAGACAAAAAGACAGAGACAGAGAGAGAGAAGGAGATGGAGAGAGAGAGAGAGAGAGAGAGAGAGAGAGAGAGAGAGGCGTCAGGGGAGGATTTATGAGTGGGGCCTGTCTGTTGGCTAGAGGCCTGGTCCCTCTTGTGGTCCACTCCTCTGTAATATTCACTGCTCCTCAGGCTCCCATGTGTCTGCCTGGGGCCGCAATACACACACTCACACACACACACACACACACACACACGCACGTATGCAAACATGAGTGCATGTGTGCACACACATACACCCCTCCAAAAGAATCCAACCACTGTACAATTACTCATCTGCTGTCATTGGGCAGTTGACATCTACTTCCTCATTCTATCTCTCTCTCATTTCCCGCCTCTTTCTGTCTGTCTGTCTCAGTCTGTCCATGTCGGCCTGCCTGCCTGTCTGTTTATTGGCTGTCACAGTTGTGTATGAGTGTAACATGCTCAGTTATACATACTGTATCTTACAAAACGTTTTGCACCCTTGATTCGTATTATACCTACCCACCACAGGCCTACTGTAGACTTATACTGTACCTGTGTAAGCATTTCATAGAGAAAGATATTATACATATAGCTGCAGAAACACACACACTTGCACACACAAATGTACACGTGCACACACACACACAAAAACACAAGCGATTCAAGTCTACATAGGCCGCAAAAACCTTGATCTTGGATTTTTCTCTTAGTGTGCCCTCTTGGCACCTTGTGTAAAGGGGTCACAGACTGCAGAGAGAAGAGAGAGAGACAGAGAGAGAGAGAGTTGAGTCAGCGGTCACTGTAACTGAGGCCATGTACTGGTTGTGTCCATGCTGTAATGGGATGGGGTGTGTTAACTAACCCACAGCACTTTGCTACAGGCCAACAATATACAGGGAAGGAGGAGTTAGGAAGGGGAAGGGGAAACAGGAGGTAAGGGAGAGAGGTATGGATCTAGGGAGGAATAGGAGCATCTGATGGGTATTTTACCAGTAATGGAGAGAGACAAGAATATGGGGAGGTTGAGAGAGGGATTTGGAGGAAGGAAGGAAAGAGAGATGGGGAAGGGCTGATAGGGAGGGAAAAGTGAGGGGAGCTCGGAAAGGATAGAGGGAAGGGAAGAATGTTAGGGAGAGAAAAGCCTGTGTGTCCTTGTGTGTGCACCTGTTCAAAGAGAGTGCGTGAGGGATTTGTCAATAAGAAAGACTGAGAAAAAGAGGAAAGAGAAAGAATACACACATCAGTGGCATCAAAAGAATAACAGAAGAAAAGGCAGAAGGACAGCAGAAGAAGAAGCACAGAAAAGAGGATGAGGAAAACTTTCTAAATAGCCCATAAAATGTGTGTGTGTCTGCCTCCACAGAACCTTCTAGAGGACACACACTGAAAGACAAACATTCACAGGTCAGAGTTACAACGATATTATCTATCTATCTATCTATCTATCTATCTATCTATCTATCTATCTATCTATCTATCTATCTATCTATCTATCTATGTCTATGTCTGTCTGTCTGTCTGTCTATCTATCTTTCTATCTATTAAAAGACCCTTAACAGACTACAGTGGAGAGAGGCAGAGAGAGAGAGAAACTGAGTGGGAGAGAGAACTGAGAATCAGAAATTGTAAAAGAGACCGGGAACAAAAGACATAGAACCACAGAGGAAGAGAATGAGGACACAAGTATAGTGAGTCAGCAAGCATGAGAAAAAAAGACAGTGAGAGAGAATATTTATTTGAATGACATTTGATTACTTTAATTCATGAATTCTTAAAAAAACATAAACGATAGACGCGTACACACACACACACACACACACACACACACACTTTCATTCCGACCAAAGCATAATGAATCAAATTGAAATGACAGAGGTAGGCAGCGAGTCAGGGAGAGAGAGACAGGGAGAGGCAGGCAGGCAGACAGAAAGACAGGCAGACAGATAGACAGCGTCCCAGGCAGAGAGAGCGATGGACTCAAAGCCCTCTCAGAGAGCCAGTGCTCAGAAGTGGCCTTGTGTGATCCCTGCCTCTTCCAAACAGCATCAGGAAAGAGTGCTGCTCTGGCCGCCAGCCGGGCTGTTGCCATAGGCACCCGATTCAAGGAACCCCCTGGCCAAACCAGCTGAATAATGAGGAGGGGGGTTTCGGTGATGGAAAGACCCAGTGTGAGCGTAGATGCACTATTCAAACACCCCCAATACTGTTATCATCTCTAACCTACTGATCAAAGCCCCTAGTTAATGTCTTTCTACTCTGTCTCTGTCTCACTTTCTCTTTCTCTGTCCGTCTTTCTGACTTTGAGGTTTTTTAAGTGAGATGAGAATCCCAAATTTTCTCTCTGAGTTACGTCGCTTTCCCTGTCTTGTTTCTCACTTTAGCTCACAGAAAAGTATACTCAGTTCAAAGTGTACTCTTAATGGCTTACATGTGTTTCAATTAAGAAGCTGGCATGAGCGTCTTGTTTTAATGGGCTTTCTGTGCTCTTGGTTCACTGCTGGGCTCGGCTATGTGGTGGGAATTTGGAGGTAAAGACTTTTAATTGCCAGGCTATGGTAGGAATGTTGTTTGTCAGATGGCAGGTATGTGGCATGACAGATTTAAAGATTTAAAGACACACATATGTATGTGCGCACAGATGCTTCAAATGATATGGGCACCCGCATACATACCCAGAATGAATGCTTCACAAAAATATGTGAGGTAACAGGTCAAGTCAGGTAACCCGGTGAATACAAAACCTCAAGTGCAGACGTTAGTCTTATTCAAAAGTGTCATTTTGAATAAGCAGGTTCACTTGCACTGGCTTGTGTCTTGCTGGCATTCACAGGACCTGTGGCCTTGAGACTGGGCATCTTGAGAGAAGGCTTTAGTCCTTGCAAACATAAATGACACCTCTAACACAAGTGTAGTAATATTTACTTTGAGAGCATTCATTGTGAGCATCATAGGCAACTGCCTTTCTTATACCTTACTTCCTATGGTACAATGTTTGGGAAGAGTTGTAAATGGCCTGACACCAGGAGGGCTCCCTCTCTCCCTTTCTGTCTCTCTGTCTTTCTCGCCTTTGCCTCTGTAAAATGCATTGCAGACACAAACCACGCTATGGTTTAGTAAAAAAACAAAAAAAAAACCTGGGTGTAAAATGATCCCAGCCCTGTAAAATTAGAAGAAGGGAGGAGGAAAAATGAACTCACCCTATGTGGCATGTGTGGAGCTAATGATGGGTTGGTGGGGTGTTGGTTTTTGTGGAGGAGAAGGAGGACGGCCCATGTGTGTGATGCAATCAGCACCTCTTGTACATGGAACGGCTAAAGCAGGCGATGCCTAGGAATTTGCGGTGTGCCCACAGGGTCGTAGCAGGGCATGTGTGGGGGCGCTGTGTAGAGGGGCACAGGATAGGGCTGGAGCAGGGTGGAGAGGAGGAGGGGAGGAGGACAGGAAGGGGTGGTTGGTTGAGGAGGCAGAGAGTCTAAATGCGGGTGAGATATGGAGAGCAAGGGAGTCAGCGATGGACAGATGGATAGAGGGAGGGAAGGAAGACAGTACACACACAAACACACACACACACACGCAAACCCACACCCACTCCAACTCACCCTATTATTATCATTATGCAAGTGTGACTGCAAATGGTCCCTCTGCAACAATGGGACTGAGCAACGAGCCCATTAACAGATATGCGGAGCAGTGTTGGCATTTTTGATGCAGGCAGCACCACACACACACACACACACACACACATTCCTCTTTCCCTTCGACCTCTGCTCTCTGAGGGAAGGCAGTGCTGGCACACAGCCTGCCGTAGGGACTGAGCGACAGTGTGCCCAGCTGCATGCCAACTGTGCCCGCGGGCTGCCCCAACCCATGCACCCAAGGGAGCAAGCAGCCTCTCCCTCTCTCTCACTCTATTTCTCTCCCTCTTCTTCCTCTCTCTCCTACTGCCTCTCCCTACCCTTCTCTCGCTCTCTTTCTCTTTTCCCCTCTCTTTCTCCCCCTCCCTCTTACTGCTAGTCCTAGAGAGTGAGTGACAGGCTGTGAATTGCTCTGAGGCTATACCCAGATAAAAGGCAAGGAATGCACATAAGTATGCACGTATACATACGCACGCGCACACACACGTATATACACACACACACAAACACATTTCACTGGGAATCACATCCGCTGTCACATAGATAGACATTGGTCCTGCCATCCTCTTGTTTGTGAGAGCAATACACACTCGACACACTGAATGTGGAGTGACAATCTCTTTGCTCATCCTCCCCAATGCCTGTGTGCTTGGTCACTCACTGAGTGTGAGCATGAGTGTGTGTGTGTGTGTGTGAGAGAGATTGCGTCTCACAGTGTGTGGTGACAGGTCTGGCTGTGTGAGCTGACACTGATTATAGTCTTCACAGCTCACTCCCATCACAGGCAACTAGCCACGGCCAAAGCCCTATATTTCAAAAAAGTTGCAACACTGTGCAGAGCCTGGAATTGCTTTTACGCCTCCAGTCATTTCAACCATTGACTTCCTGGAAAAAAAGATTGCAGCCGCATTGTTGGAGTTACTTCTTGCCATTAAAATTAGCTTATTGAGCATTCAATAGGTGTGTACTGTGACTTAATGGGACCTTTATGAATTCAGTGGTATAAAGACAGGGCTGAGCACGGCCTGGCTGGATTCAACTCTGTTTAACAAAGTGGATTAGATTATCCCAACCTTAATTTATCTGCATCTGTGACTTCTAATAGTTTTACAAACTCAGCTTCATTTGTATTCAACTCGTGAAGAGAATATACTCATACTTGACAATCCACAATCCTGGGTTTGGAATCTCATATAATTTTGGCTGATTGTTTTTTTCTAATTGTGTCCCAAAATGATTGAATTTGCAGCGGCTTTCATCAAAAATTGCCATGCAATTTGCGATATTTTTCGTGTTATCTTGTGGTAAAACAGCAGGAATGGATGAAAAGTTCAAGGCCCCCCCTCCAAAAAAAACATTGTAAACTGCCCACTTTTTAAATTGTTTTTTTTAAGTAGTAGAGTAATCGTCACACAATAATACCTCCTGGGGCCGCCAGCTGAAAGCTTGTTTTTGTCAGGGATGCGATTAGTATCTGGACCCAAAATGCAGACAACAACAAGGGGAGTAGGAGAAGAGGATTTAATGGAGAGTGAGGGAAGGGATGGTGTAGGGAGAAGAGGTTGGGGCTGGTTGGAGCTGGGGCAGACAGGCGAGGAGACACCAGGAGAGAGGTGTTCGGGGAACCCTGGGACACAGGAGAATGTGGTTAGGAGAATCGTAGCAAAACACAGGGAACTAACTCAAGGATTACAAGAGCGGCCGAGAGAGCGTAACTACCACAGCAGTTGGCAGAACAATCTGGCGACGAGTGGTTGAAGAGCCGGGGTATATGTACACTGCTGGTCTGATAGGAAGATTGGAGACAGGTGTGGAAGAAAGGCAGGGCCGGGAGAGTGAGCCACACCTACACAGACACAGACAGACAATGTGAGACAGACAAGGGAGGTGGAGACACACAAGGGAGGCAGGGACACAGAGAAACACAAGGAAAACCAGGAGTCGGGGCTGGAGCCGTGGCAGTTTTACTAAACATGATCTCTGTCTGGTGCCTTTCTTTTTCTTTCATTCCTTTTTAATCCTTGTTTTTTTTACATTATTTTTTATCAGTTTTTTCCCTTTTAGGCTTCAATGCAGCATCTACAACTTATCATTACATCATTAGTTGACTAATCTCGTCCCGCTCTAATCTCCCTATCAGGCATGTCAGGTCTGTCAGTGCTGCCAGTTTGACACAGAGAAAAGGAGAGAGAGGTCCAGACAGGAGAATGCACATCTAATTAGTCATCGGCATCCGGCCTGTTAGCAGCAAATCAACTTCAACAATTTATAAAATGATTAGGCTACACCACGGTGCAACCAGCCCACAGACCCACCGGCAATGATGAGGAAGCCTTCAGAAAAATAAACAATGACACTGATGACTCTGATGCCAACACATACAGCCTACCAAACTGTAAGACCCCTCTCTGTGTGAAGGGTAAGCGTTTTTTTTTGGTGCACTCTCTTTTTTTCAGTGTCATTGACTGCTTTATGCCAGATATAAAAAGCGATGCATGTCCAACAGAGCGCGTAATGGGCAGATTTGACTAACGTGTCAGTGCAGAGGAGTGGAAAAAAGGAGAGAGAGAGAGTGAGGAAGAAAGAGAGAAAGAGAGAGAGAGAGAGTGGCAGTGAAACAAAGATGGGTAGGAAAAAAACAGAGAGAGGGAGGAAGAGAGAGATTGAAGGAGAAAGGGAAGGAGAGAAAAAGTGAGCGAAAGAGAGAGTGGGGGAGAGAGAGGGAGGCAGGGAGGGGGTGTGACCTGGGCCCTATCCTACAACAGATGCAGGCACAGCGGGCATCAGATGACATGCTACACGACTCACAGGCTGTGACTGGGGTAGACTGGACTGGCACGTTCATGCTGAGTGCGGTGGAGTGACTCCACAGTCAGATAAAGCGACTCGCTGTCGAATGAAAACAGATGATAAACTGAGTGGAAGTCCACTCTGAATCAGTTCGAATCAGAATTGAAGCAACTCTGGGCAGGCGTTGAGGTGAATTGGAACCGACTTTCAGATGAATCCGTGCAGGCTCAATGTGAGATCGAACAGAACAAGCATTGAGAGTCCAGCCATGCATCACCCTCTCAATCTGACTCACCCAGATTCGATTGAAACTGATGTGACCGATGCTACGGACCCCATTGAGAATCCTTGCTCCGAGCCTAATTCTGCACTGTGGCATGTGAATCACGTGCACTATGTGTGTGGTTAACTCCAGCTGATGTGTGCTGACATGTAAGTGCCCATAGTATGAATGTGAAATCTGGCACTGTGCCATCTTCCATGTGTGAATTCCATGCTGGGTATGTGTTCCCTGCATTAATCCCTGCTGGAGATGACGTAATTGTAAGACAACAGAGGTCAAGTGTTGTCCACAGCTAACTGACTACTGGCCTCTACATAATGCAATAAATACATTAGTTACATCACCGTAACAACATAACGCCTTCAAAAACTATATACTGCAAATGTACATTACAGTATAGCTCAAGATGCTACAGGCAGTATGTGGTCATATGGTCATTTGACACGAACTGCCAGCAATGATAATCTTTTATTACACCCTCCTATAGAGATTATCTGCTTATGGAGGATTTGTGAAGGCTCAATGTAGTAAAGACTAAAACCTTAATGAAACCCTTTAAACATTCCACTTTTTAAAGAGTGCCAAATGAATTCACTCCAGCTCTCTGCAACACCTTGTCAGAAGATACACCGTCACACACCAGGCGTTTGCAGGAGAACACCACTGTTTTTCAGCTATGTATTTCCTATGCCCTAGGACAGTCCAATCTGAATTAGTGAACATTGATTCCTGTCCCCCACAGCCAGAACACAAGTTCACCTCTCTTCTGGAGAATGAATTGCGAAGGACAGGTGAACCTGACAGTACCCTGAATGATTTTCTGAAAGTAAGGGTGCATTTTGGGGGGATTTGGAACAGTTGCATTAATATAAAGCTCTTTTGAGGTTTAGTCAAACAACGAATGAGTCCACAAAGTCAGTCCCCTTTTTGTTGGGTCAACATCACATTTCGCTCTTAGCTCTCTTTGAATGAGACTTGTTTATGTCATGATCATATCTGGATTCCTGAACTGGGTGGTATTCTCCTTTTACTGCTGATGAACCCTTGCGGTCCTCCAGAGGTTTGAGTGAAAATTGGCTCCAGATGTCTCCTTTTTGGTCTTGTTGTTCCTTTCTATGGGTGGCCACTGCATTGCATGCACATACTTTTGTGGGCAGACAGACATGCAAGGAGCAGGTGTATGCTGTAGTGGTGCAGTCCTCCTCTTCCCCCTGCTGTTTAATGACTGTGGTACAGCCCTCTGCTGTGGCTTTGCCCCACTCCTCCTCCCTTTTTGAGCTTTTGAAATGTGCCAGCCAGATGTTCAGGGCTTACACCTGTAGGAGACACAGGCGTTGATACGGTCTCTGTGGATCTCTGATGAACACACACTCACTCACACGTAAGCATTTTTGCACGGCCACGCACATGCATGGAAACGCACGTGCACGCACGTGTCCATGCGCCCAGCAGAAGTAAATGCTCATCGATACGCCAACATGGATAAACAGACAAACAGAGAGAAGCAGACTGACAGACAGGTAGGCAGAAACAGGCCAACACATACAGACGGACAGAATCATTGGCACACACCCCAACATGCACACACCCACATACACACACACACACACACACACGGCTTCATCCTTAAACCCCACGTATATGACCCACCCACCCACAGCTTGGCACGAACATGAATTTCAGGGCAGTGGTGGGGCAGAGGAGCATCCAGTTTATACCACTCTGGTGCTATCTGCCCCATTCCCATGTCTCACCCCCTCACCCCCCTCTGTCTCTCTCTCTTTCGATATTGTGTGCCATTATGCTTTAGCATTTTGTAACTGGAGACTGTCTGTCTGGCTGGTATAAGCTAATGGAGGAGAGGGAGTGCATGGAGAGGCTATAGGAGAGACAGGCTCCCTTCCTCACATGCTGCTGTCAGAAAGCATACGGGCCTGATTAACGACAACAGCCACAATAGCTCTTTATGCATTCTCTCCCCACTGCTGGGCCGCTGCCAACTCACCCTCAGGGAAGGAGAGGTATACGCGGTGTGTGGAGTGTCTGTGAGTGTGTGTGAGTGACTGTGTGTGTGTGTCAGAGAGAGGGGAAGGGAGAGAGGGGAAGGTAAGGTAATGTGTTCTGATTTGCTGTGTCTGGTGTGCATATGAGTGTGTGTGTATTTGTGTGTGTGTGTGTGTGTGTGTGTGTGTATGTGTATGTGTGTGAAAGACGGGTGCGAGAGGGAGCATTCAAAAAGTGCTAAAGAGAACAATCAGATGCTGCAAATCCAATTCACAACTCTCCTACCTCCAATCTTCCACCTGAAATAAAATAAAAATAAAGAGCTACTCACTGTGGCTCCCCATATACAAAATGCCTATCAACAACTCTCACAATGACCTAAAAGTAACCCTCGTTTGGAACAGCAGAACTAGTCGGGACTGTTGTACCAAATATAATTGGGAGCCGGTTGAAAATAGCCCTAAAACTTTATATCTCTTTTAGGTTGTGTTTTGGGTCTCAAAGTCTCCACAGACGCTGAGTACTTGTGTGTATGTGTGTGAGTGTGTGTGTGTGTGTGTGTGTGTGGCTAGCTAGCAGCTATCTCCCCTCGCTCCTAACACAGAAAGGTTGAGAAGAGCCATCTTTCATCTCCTCTGCATCATCACAGTGTCTACATTATTAATGGCCCTGATTACTGTAATCAAAAATTCTTATTTATTTGGAGGAGTTGGAGGAGGGGGAGGAGGCAGCGAGGCCTGGGCTTCTCTCTCCAGACAAAAAACCTTTGGTCTCCAGCTTTAATTTTTCAGAAATAGAGATGCCGCAGTGCCCTATCTTCCCCGAGTTTGGAGCTAAGCTAGTTAGGCGCACATCAACATGCAAGTACTGAAGCACAGACAGTCGAACTTTTTCTTTCTCGCTCTTTGAGCATTACACACACACACACACACACACTGACACACATACAAAGCAACTGTCAATAATATCACCTTTAAGAAGACAATCATCTGAACCTCTGGACCCCAAACGACAGCAGGACCCACTCATCCCTGTCTTTCATCTGGGTTTGAGCCTTTTTTCCGTCTTCTTTCCCTCCTTCAGCAAAATTTCTCTGTCTCCTTGCCTTCCTCATTCTCCTCCTCCTCCCTTCCTCCCTCCCCCATCCTCTCCACCCTGTCTAATCTTTCCAGGCACTGCCATTTGTATGCAAATAGTCCATTACCCAGTGGCAGGGAGACAGCCAGGAGCTCACTACTAGGTAATCAAGCACAAAAGAAGTGCAGGAGAGACGCAAGGAACGGGGGAAAGACAGAAAGAGAGAGAGAGAGAGAGAGAGCGAGAGAACAGGTTAAAGGGAAAGATCACAGGTGAATTAACATTAAGCGGGAAAGGCACAAAGCAACTCAGCAGAATAGGAGGAGAAAAAGAGAGAAAGGAAAGGTGAAGAGAGGAGAGCGAGAACGAGACAAGAGGAGAGATGGTGTGTTTTCGGAGGCGATTGGAGGCAAGGGTCTTTGTAATGTAAAAGTTACAGGTTAAGTTGAAGTCTAGAATGAGGAGAATCCAACTGTGAGCATGAGAGGGATCAAAGAGTGCTTTATTGCAGCTTGTCAGCCTGTCAATCTACTGCACGTTTATGGAATAAAAGATTGTGTTACCCTGAAGTAAGCATGCTGAAGAGAGGTTTTTCTCTGCATGTTTTTATCTGTATTTTAAGGAACATCTTGCAACAAATAGCTTGTCACTGGGGTGACAAGTGCCCATAAAAGGCCAGATTTGTACCATTTGAGAAGGTTTTTTTCTCAAAAGAATAAAAAGCATACCTTGACATTTTGAATTTATTTGGTTATTTTTCTGCACTAGATGTTTCAAAAATGTTTCAACATCCGTCCTCCAGTTTCTCTAAGTAATGTTTGCATTGTTAGCATTCAATTCGCTAGCCCCATGCAGGGTGTTTAGGGGATCCTGAAGGACAAATGTAAAAAATATTTCCCACATTATGACAAGAAACTGGTGAAGGAAAATGGCCATTTAAAATCCTCAATGTCAAGATATCCCTTTTAAGCTACAACTTTGTCACTTGGGGTGCAGAGGCATCTCTCTAGTGATCTCTAGTTCAGTGGTAGCCCCCATTGAAGTCCCCCATCTATCAAGAGATCGAGAGGTTTTTCCAAACAATTCTTCTTGTGATCAACAGTGAAGCAGCAGTGCAGCAGGCAGGTAGGAGAGGGGCATATTTATGAAGGCAAAATTTTTTCAAATGATTGCATGTTTATGGAATAAAAGATTTTTACTCTAATGATGAAAAATAACACAAATGACACAAAGATGATGACATCTCAGTAAAATAGAAAAAGAGGA
>OOFE01045156.1:0-11224 GCA_900323365.1 Monocentris japonica | reverse complement strand
CACACTTTGGGCACCTTAGTACCAATTGAGCATTGTTTAAATGCCACAGCCTACCTGAGTATTGTTGCTGACCATGTCCATCCCTTTATGACCACAGTGCACCCATCTTCTGATGGCTACTTCCAGCAGGATAATGCACCATGTCACAAAGCTCAAATCATCTCAAACTGGTTTCTTGAACATGACAATGAGTTCACTGTACTCCAATGGCCTCCACAGTCACCAGATCTCAATCCAATAGAGCACCTTTGGGATGTGGTGGAACGGGAGATTCGCATCATGGATGTGCAGCCGACAAATCTGCAGCAACTGCGTGATGCTATCATGTCAATATGGACCAAAATCTCTGAGGAATGTTTCCAACACCTTGTTGAAAGTATGCCACGAAGAATTAAGGCAGTTCTGAAGACAAAAGGGGGTCCAACCCGGTACTAGCAAGGTGTACCTAATAAAGTGGCCGGTGAGTGTATATCAGACTAACACTGAGACCGTCTTATTTTAGTTTCCACACCCTTTTCTCTAAGTTAAAAAAGCATCCTTATACCCATAGCTGAGAGCACCGTGTCAGTCTAAGTGGGTCAGTGGGTGCACGGTAATTCCTCAGAAACATTCCCTGTGCGAGATACTATATCGGCCTGATTTAATTGATGAACTCAAGCCAATGCCCGGACTGCTCTGTGAGTCTCAATGGCTGATGAAGACAGATTGTTTTAACCTAACAAGGTTACTAGACTTCGCGGGAACTTGGACATGCAAGCAAGTAATTACAGTGCAGTTACTGGCAGGCCTGTCACACCAACAATCTCTCTCACACACACACACATATGCAGTGGGTACAGCGCTAACATCACACCGAGAGGAGGGGGGGGCAGCGATGGAGCTGGCAGCTGCGGCAGAGCAGACAGCTCGCTGACAGACTGGCAGATGAGATGAAAGAAGGAACAAGGGCGTATATTCCTCCACTGTAGATATCAATCCGTCTACACAGCTCTGCACGCTCAGAAGGGGGCCGAGAGTGTGGGAGAACAGACAGGGCTAGCAGAAGTGTGGCGAAAACAGAAGTGCACTGTAAATGGTTCAAGGTGGGGATGCATTGCAGTATGTTGTTTGAAGGCGAATCATATAATAAGAGCAATTCTACATTATTATTATTGTTGTTATTATTATTATTTGTGTGCCACAAAGCAATTTGCAAAGGAGTAAAATATTAAAAACAGATCAAATCAACGGCACTAGCAATGAAAGCAAAGTAAGAACCATGAACGGAATCAAAAACAATTAAAAGATCATTACATGAAAGTCAATAAAAATGAGTTTTGAGACGTTGTTTAAAAGATGATACAGATTTAGCAGCCTAAGCTGTTGTCTTTAATCTAGACTCTGGAAGCCAATCAGAACCTGCCTGACTGCAGGCTGCGATATTTTCACTAAACCGTATCCAACTAATCTGCTGTCTTTATATAATGAATGGAAATCTGGAAATTGTCCCATAAACTTGGTATACGGTCAACTTATTGTAAACACTTAACTTAAGCATACACTGTGTTGAGTGATAGACTCCATGCTAACACTTTAGCATACACTATGTTGAGTGATAGACTCCATGCTAACACTTTAGCATACACTGTGTTGAGTGATAGACTCCATGCTAACACTTTAGCATACACTATGTTGAGTGATAGACTCCATGCTAACACTTTAGCATACACAACGTTGAGTGATAGACTCCATGCTAACACTTTAGCATACAATATGTTGAGTGATAGACTCCATGCTAACACTTTAGCATACGCTATGTTGAGTGGTCTACCGGGGACACACGGATGGTTTTGGTGTTTATGTTCTCAACACTTAACAGGTAAGTTGACCACTAAGCCAGTCTCCCAAAAAATTCCTTAAACCCTTCATGTCCATTCATTGTAAGTCTCCCTAAATGCCAGCTAAATGCCGAAAATGCAAACACTATCAGGACTATGCCAGCCATGCGCAGTCTCCATGCTTCTAGGCTATGTCCACTCTTATATTAGGACACTTCTGCATGGTTCTGCATGGTTGTCATTTTCATCTACACGTAGGTTTTTCACTACTTAGGTCTCATCCATCACAGCGGCTGACGGCAAGCCTGAGGCCCCCACTCATATATCCGTCAGTAGGGACAAGATGGATGAGAGTCCACCTGCTCCATCACTCTTCTCTTCCACTCATGCACTATGTCTCTTTCTCTCTCTCTTTCTCCCACAACCCCCTATTGTCAGCAGTCATTCCACTCAGTCTCTAGTGCATTCTAGGACCCTGATGGCGGAGTAATGATAGCACTGTTTGTGGGTGTCGTGTTTTAGTCGGAAGACTACCATAAGAGGGAGTAACTGTAGGATTTGGTTGTGATAGTGGGTATTATGAAAGAGGAATACTGCCAACACCCAGTCTATGTCTCCAGAGGCGTTACAGAGCTACGGTCTTTTGGAGGGACCGGTGGAATGGTTTTGCTTTACTCTGCTGCCTCTGGCAGTCTTCCTTTCCGAGTTACCTGGTTTTTGCTGCAGCTCCGCACAAACAACAAGCTGATCTTCTGTTGAAATCCACACGTACATTTTAAAAACCCTGCATTAGCTCCACTGTTATTTGTCCTAACAATTTTGACATTCCACTGAAGCCGTGTGTGAGAAATCTGCCAGGAGCAGCAGCAGCAGTATCTAAGCAGCAGCAGAGCCATAACCGAATACCTAACAGTAAACGCAGTGGAACATTATGCTGGCTGAGTGTTTGGTTGCTGTAAAGAAATGTGTTCTCAAACATTTTCATGTCACGGATACCCACAAATAGATTCACTTTAGGACCACGGACCCCCAAGATTTAGTCCCAGGGGCCCCACATGAGACGAGTACATGGGGAGATAATAATGGTGAGAGTGAAACCTATAACTAGAATAGTTGTTCTTAGTGACATTGTAGCAGGCTGCTACTGTACCGGGGTCCGTGACAGACAGAGACAAAGGCAGGAGGGCAGAGTCAACAGGCCAGCAGGCCGTTTTATTCGCACACAGCAATAAACACGGCCCGGTGTTGACGGCAGCAGTTCGTCGCCGTCTCCCTCCGCTGACGCACCTCCCCTTCCATCGCGGCCGGTCAGCGGCAAAGCACCAAGGCTGCCAGTCCGCCTGGCTTCCAGGAGCGACCCGCTCCAACCCCGACTGGGCAGCACTTCCAGGCTGCATCCCCTGTGGACGCTGATTCCAAGGACCTCGGTCTCAAGGACCCCTGGGTGTCCCCGAACGCCCCCTTTTGACAACCACTGCCATAAAGCATAATCAAATACGTGTTGTTAATGTGTTGCTACCGTTACCGCTTCCGATCACTACGGTGCTATACGCTGTATGACCTAGTTAGCAACAGCAGAGCGTACTTTTCAAATAATACTTAATGGAAGTCGATTCATCCAGTTGCCATGGCGGCTGTGAAAAAAAGTGGACAGGTGGACACCCGCTTAAGAGTTGGCTCAGACAACCGTGTCCAGTTTTTCTCTGTAACACCGCCTCACCTCGTCTTACCCGGTGGCTCCTCCACTGTATGTGAATATTCCCCATATTTATTATTGAGAGAAAAAATCAAAACTCCCTTCACGGTAGACGGCCACACACACACACACGCACACAAAGACAGGCGACGGCAGGGAAGGGACCTCAAGGTCACCCTTCCCCCTATCGTCTAGAACCCCACCTGACCACTCCTGTCCCGTAGTTGTGCATTTAGCGATGACATAATGATTCATTTGGTTGAGCTGTAGAGACGCACTTAAGGGACCGACGCGCCGCCGGAAGGGTATTAAATATGAACGCCCCATGTATTGCTAAAAATAATGACATTCCCATTTACAATATGAAATATCGAAGTGGCTCGATTCCGGGCGCGCCACTCTCAGCCGTTAGGAATACCTCACACACATCGATTTTCGGAGTCCGACTCCCTTTATGGGTGTCTTTATCGGGAATATTTCATAGGAAGTTGAGGCTTAAAGGGCTCAAGGAGACGTAGCGTATATGGATGGTGTTGAGTATTTGTAAGGACAGATGAAGGTCAGTCAGAAACTTCCCGTTTTCCTTCCTCACTCATTTCCCATTCCCTGCAAAATGACTACCAATCGTCTTAAAAGGCTTTCCTGTCTGTCTCCCCCCCTCCTCTCTTCAGTCTTGTCCTCACCGGTGGGTGTTTTTTTTGTTTTTTTTTCCTACCCTCTCTCTTATCAGTTCAATATTTTTCCATTTTACAAGGTTAGCTCTGACGTAGATTGAAATGCATTGCAGCAGCTCTCCAAATCCAATTGCGTTGGCCGTCTCTTTCAAACTCCCTTTAATGCACGGGCAAAAAAAAAAAAAAAAAACATTCATAATGCCTGATGCTTTTATCTTCCGCCCAGAGCTTTACTGTAACCGAAATGCTCTGTGTTATGCCTCTCTGAATGCACGTCCGCTAGGGTGTTATCTACCTTTTCCTTTCTTTGAATCCTATCCATCCGACTCCCTCCTGCTCCCTCGAAACTCTTTCAGAGTGACGAGCAAAAATAGGGCAGCTTTTTTTCGGGGTTCTGCGCCGACTGGGTTTTGACCCTTTGTGCTTGCCGTAACAAGCTTTTTTTTTGCTATCAAAACTTTTATTTTGTATGTCAAGACTTGAATATTTATTGAACAAGGCATTGTGGACAATACATGCCAATAGAGCTTTCTAGTGGCGAGGTGTCTTGATTGAGACGTAGATCACCACTGCACTAATCAGCGCTCTCATTTCTCCCTCCCCTCTCCCCCTTCCTGTTGTTCTCTCTCTCTCCATCTCTGTTCATCTAATGACGCCAAAACCCGAACTCCCCTCCCCTTCCATTCTGGCGTTGGCCATTATGGCCGACAGTGAGTTAACGAACAGCAAATGGGAGAGGAGAATGGCATTAATCATCTCCGGGGCCTGCCTCGCGCTCTATTATGCTTCAGCGTCTTTCATCTGGGAGTAACCTTTTCATTGCTCTTCCCGGCTGGGTCCCCCCGATGCCGTCGAGTTGTGCCGGGTTCCCACTGGCCATGTGGAATTTCTGGAAAAGTCAGGGCAAGTTGATAAATTATCTAGGGAAGTCGGCTAATTTTACAAATGGGTCACTTTACAGGAACACATCAGGATGTATTCTACAACTTGTTTCACAAATTTGTTGTATTAAATGGTAGGGCAGCTTTAACCAACTGGATAGGAGCGGAAGCCCCGTCCGACACAAGGCAAGGAAAGGTCATGGAGTTTTTACACCTGGCCTGCGGTGAGAACCCTGGTTGGACAGCGGCAAAAAGACAGACAGAAGTTTCCTCAAGGCCTGTAAGGAGACATCGCAGCTTGGCGCTGAGGTACAACAGAAGTGTAGAGGTGTGTGTGTTTTTTTGTTTTTTTTTCATGCAACACTTGCAGCAGGGGGTGCAGTGGGCCACCTATCAATTTGCAGAGGACCTTTTGTCCGTCTGGAAGCGCCGTTCTCGCTCCCATCACCAGCGTGCTTCAGAGCTGGATTTAATACTTACTCCCCGGTGTGTGTCTGGATGTAACTGTCCATCTGTGTGAGTGCGCGCGTGTGTGTGTGAGAGTGTGTGTCTAAACGTAGCCCACTGGCTCTCCATCTCCGGGCCGGGGAGGTGAAGGACGGGGTCGGGGAACGAGCAAAGGGCCTTGGGCTGGACGTGATCCCACTGCTAATGACGGCGGGGCCGACCCACCGGTCTGAAATCTATAGTCCCGTCCCGCTTCAGCTGCCGCCCTTGGCCGAGTGAACAATACCCACAATTCCATTTCTTTTTTTGCTGTAATGACTCCCCTCTCTCTTTCTATTTCTCCCTCTCTATCTGTCTATCCATCTGTCTTGCTTTGCAGCATAGAGTCGACCACAGTTGACTTTCCAACACCTGCCATGTCGTAGTGAGTAGTGGGCTTGGTACTCATAAAAAGTAATCTATTCCTCCTTACTCATTGCAAAAGTAATCATATTACTTTATTACTGAATACTTGATCCTAAACTGGTGACTGCATCCTCTCTTAGGTGCAAAAATTGTGTCTGAGTGATCATCAATAGTGTTGTCCAATGTTCTTGTCATACTTTCGCCCGATAAAACTACTCCTAGGGATGGAAGTATTCCCACTACTTTGAAATCAAAGTAGTGGGAATACTTCCATCCCTAGGAGTAGTTTTATCAGTAATGGTAATAAATCCATTAATCCATCATAACACTGGTCCTTGGCTTCGCAACGACACCGATTCAAATGTCACGGCTCCGGATGTGACTCCAGTTTTCCCCTATGTTTCTCTGTGTTCCTTGCCTCCCTTGTGTATCTCCACCTTCCCTGTCTGTCTCTCATTGTCTGTCTGTGTGTGTGTATGTGGCGACGGGTGTGGCTCTCCCTCTCCTGGCTCCTGCCTCTCCTCCACACCCGTCTCCGATCTACTCATCAACCCAGCAGCATAAAAACCCCCGGCTCTTCACCTACTCTTTGCCAGATTGTTCCCGCCAACTCCCGTGGTAGTCACTCTCTCGGGCGCTCTAGGTTTCTCCCTGGGTTACCTCGTACCTTTTGACGAACTGTATTCTCCTGTGTCCAGGATTCTCTGAGCCCTCTCCCCAGAGTGTCTCCTCTTTCCAGCCCACGCCACGTCAACCTGCCTGCCTGCTTCCTCACTCATCTGCCTGCCTGCCTCTGCCCTAACCAGCACCTCTCATCTCCACCCGCGCAACCCCTTCCCCTTATCTAACACTGAACCCACTTTTCCCTCCACCTTTTGTCTGTGTCTGCATTTTGGGCCCAGAAGACAACCTAGTTGTAACATCAAATTTCGTTTTATCAGAAGAAAATCTGCAGGATCTTGTTTTCGAGATGCTGGAATGACTTTTCGAGGGACTAATTGCAGATTTAGAGCGCTTGATGAGTGGATGAGATGAGAGGAGCCACTCAGTCTAGTGTACATACAATAGGCATAGGATAGAGGCAGAGATAAACCGTTTTATTTTGAAGCAGTTTTCCCCTTGCAACTGTAAGTGCTTAGAGACGGCAACGCTTTGCACGTACGTCGGTGGATTTTATGGATTTACTGCAGATGAAGGCATTCAGAGTGTTTGCCGCCGATGTGAGAGATGTAAATTGGTCTGAGATTACAGCAGAGAAAAGCATCCGTCCCTCAAGGAAGTGTTGTTTTTTTTTTTCATACGCACAGATGCATGCAAAACACACCGTGGCCTTCAGTCTGAACGGGTTGCTCCCATTCCCTACCGCCTGCAACCGGGATTGTTGCGCTGTCATCCCCTCCTGGCAGGCAGAGACTCTGAAGAAATGAGTGCCATAGTGAGGAGGTGTATCATTAATGACAAATGAAGGACAGGAAGCTGCACGCCGCCCCCGCCCCCACCCCAGGTTCCTCTGCTCGCGTCGTACCTTGAATCTGCCATGACAAGATGGAGGGTTGTTATTTTCTGTTGGATTTATCCCTCACTGATGTCTTTTGTATTTTTAGCGCCGCGATACAGAGTGGATGGATGAAACAGCTGGAAGAAGCTGGCAGAGGCCTCCTTCGTTATGCACTCGCGGCGGGCATTTATTTCACACGCGTGCACAAAAATCGGTGTAAAAGAAACGCCGGCGTGGGCAAAATGTTGACATTAGCCGAACGCGAGTAATTCTCCTCGGTGGTTTGCTTCTTTGCTGTACTGCGTGCACCTCTCTGTGAAAAGCATACAGCGAATGGGAGGCGTCAGCAAATTGCAGCATATATACAGTCCCTTTCTTTAGAGGGAAGGCTCGGAGATCACAAGGATGCTCCCCGGTCCTTGATGTGTGCTGAGTTCTTCTTTTTTTTTTTTTTTCTTCATTTTCCTCAGTAATAAATTCACTTTTACTTTTGCGCTGTGTACCGCAGTTTTATCCCCACTATAAGTAATAGGATACTTAGCTTTGAAATACTGTTTGGGGGGGGAGGGTTGTCTGGGTTGCATTTCTGTCATAAGATGCAACCTTTTATTTACGGTAGTGTGACTGCACAAAAGAGTTATAGATCCTTACAGGCCATAAATATCCTCCATTTGCCTGATTTTCATGATTTTCTTGTCCCCTCTGCGTTGTTTATTATGAAAGAGCATTGATAGAAGTATATTATGCAATGATGTAAGCCACGTGATGTATGATGTGGCTTGACCATGCCCAAGAGATTTATTGTGTGCGTTTTACTGCGGCACACAGCGTGCCGGGTTCGCAGTCTATCCCGGAATAACATGACCTGGATGTCAAGCAGGAAGCGCCGTGTGTGTTTTATTCTGAAAAGAGCGCGGCAACCCGCAGGCGTCACCTGAGCTATGTTTACCCATGTCGTACATCCACGAGAACACGCAGCGTTCACGCGCGTCACGTGAAGCGGGATCTTAGGAAAGAGAGAGTGGAAATAAAAGAGAGAGAAAGAGAGAGAGAGAGACAAATACTTACGTTACTTTAAAAATGTAATCCATTACAGTTGCTCGTTACCTCACCAAACCCTGTGATCATGAGCATAGTCCAAGGCATTCCCCAGCTCGGCAGCGTTTCCTCTCAGTTACTTTCAGATTACGTTGAGGTACAGATAAGAAAAACTTCAGGAAATGTATTTCAAGTTTGCATACAAACATTTTCTTCAGTGCCACTTTTACGTAGAACGCTTGCGTGTTTACAGGAAATGGCTTTCTGAGATTCTCCCTTTCAGTTTAAAAGCATTATAATCCTCTAATTGGAATATTTTTTTAAGTAACGCAGTTAAATCTTTACTACCCAATCCTTCCAGTTGTATTCATTTATTACAGTCATGTAGCAGATGCTTTTATCCAAAGGTAATTGACACTATGTGGGGATTGAACCCACGACCCTGAGACTGAGAGTCTCATTGCTCTACTGACTGAGCTGTCCGGGCCAGATGGTCATTTTTGTCATCATTCGACGCGCCGACGTTTGAACCAAAAGACAACCGGATAGCCACTCGTCCAGGAACATCACGATCCACGGCAAACAGGATCATTTCTGCCAATACACAGAATCTGATTTCACTGCTTTTGGAGAGCACCTGTGTCGAAACCTGGTAATTCATTCAGCCGTGACTGCAGTAAGCGTTCTGCTCCTGCCCTAATTCGATCAAATCCCAGGTAAATCCAAGGCACAGGTGCGTTGGCTTGGACCAACACCTGGTGCAACGCAAAGTATCTTCCCCACATTACCCTCTCTCTCATGAATTTGTGTCCCTCTCTCTACCTCGACACTAAGCTATAACACAAAGTCTCGCCTCTCGCCTCCGTCCTCCATCACGCCGACGTCTCGCTACGCCGCCGCCTCCCCTCCCCTCCCTCGGCAATCTGTAATCAGTTAAGTGTTATTAACCTGAGTTGCTATTGTCTGCTCGCTCTGTGCTGCGCGTGGTCCGTCTAATCCCTCAGGCCCGTCGAGTTATTTCATCGCCTAATGTGTTTCCCCGGACAGGCCGGTCTGGTCTGCTGCGAAAACCACCTGCTGGTGCTCGCAGGCCGGCACGGAATCAGCTAGTGATACAGATATAGGCTGTCGTCTGTGTCTGAGACGTCATTAGAGCCTGTAGAGCCTGTTGTATGACACAAAACATCAGCACAAAAGAGTTGGAAGCCAGGAAGCCATTGTTCCTAATAGGGTCCGATATGGGTGTTTGAAGGGAAATACAGATACTGATATTTTGGGATGGAAGCTGTCGATATCCACGATTTTTGTGGCTTTAGATTTGATCATTTTCATTTCTGACAAATAACGACATGGAGTCAGTGTTTCCCCCAGAATTTTATTCTCGTCAGGGTGAAAAGCCTCTCGTACAGCATTTAGACCATCACGGGACACCAAAACCCATTGAAACCCAGACTAATGGAATTCTTTCGGGTGGGCGAGCCAGATTTCACTGCAGGTTTTTACAGCCTGACGCCCCTGAAGCTGCTGTGTAACATCCCCGACTTCATCTAAAATAAAAAAAAATAAAAAAGGATTCATAATGATAGTAAAAACATGTTCACTAGCTGTGTTTGGGGAGGAACCCTCGATATCAGAGGTGGGCCAAAAGGCCAATATCAGCCTGAAATATCAACAAAGCGATACATCAGTCGTACCCTAGTTCCGAATGCCAGTTGGCGTATTCTGCTGTTGCTGCAGATCTCCTTCGGTAGCGACGCAGCAGACTGGAGCCATCTTAAGAATTCTCCAGATTTTGCTAATTTAGCACGTAAACAACATATGCTGCTCTGTCAGGCTGAGGCGAGGCGTAAAGAGCCTCCACTGGGTAGTTTAGTTAGAGGCTCGGCGTATTCTTTAAGGCAAGTTGTTTACCTTGCCCTCCCCGCGCTCTGTGCACCATCCAGTACTAATGAGAGAGGCAGGGGGGGGCGGTAACACGGCGGGGGACAGGCAAATGCGACCTTTGCCGGCATCCCACCTCACTCTCTTCATCATCCATCTCTGTATACCCCCCCCCCTCCTTCCTCTATCGTTTTCTCTGTAACCTCTACCTGCAGAGTCCTCTGCGGGGGGTGTGTGTGTGTGTGTGTGTGGGTCCACAGGTTGAGGGTTAAAGACGTGGGTAGGCGGGAGGAGCAGGAAGACGGTGCACGAAAGGTCACCAACACCTCCGCGGCGAGCTACATAGGCAGCATGGTTGGAGAGTGCTGTAGTGGAGAGAGAAAATAAACCAGATAGAGATGCTTCTGCACTTTGGATTCCGGTCCTTGGATGGAAAAATTTCATCGCATCCGATCGATGAAGGGGAGATGTGTGTTTGTGTGTGTGCTCCATTAGTGCTCTGACCTCCTGTTCCTGGCACGACCCCTCGCTTTTGACCTATCGCCCCCATATCTGACCCGCACTCATTCTCCCGTTAACCCTTAACTGCTGACCCCCATGCTAACAAGCTCACTCATTGGCAGCAGTGACAGTCCTGACATGTCTTTGGGCTACTCGAAAAAAGTCGACTCCTTGCACTTCACTTTTTTTGAAATTGCTTCAACTGTGCCGTGCCTCAAAGTACTGCACCCCACGCGACAGGTTCAGACCGATAAAGGCTTTTCGAAGGCTGATACCGATGCAGATATTTTTCAAGATATCCAATATCGGCCATTTTCACGGCAAACAAATTACAAGGATTCAGTGCCTCTGAAACACCATTCAGACCGTCCCGTCACAATAAAGCT
>OOFE01045154.1:0-10759 GCA_900323365.1 Monocentris japonica | reverse complement strand
AGCAACTGCGTGATGCTATCATGTCAATATGGACCAAAATCTCTGAGGAATGTTTCTAACACCTTGTTGAAAGTATGCCACCAAGAATTAAGGCAGTTCTGAAGGCAAAAGGGGGTCCAACCCGGTACTAGCAAGGTGTACCTAATAAAGTGTCCGGTGAGTGTATATACTGTACAAAGTGAAAACTAACATACAAAAAAAACAAACACTATTTTCCCAAAAATAGGAAAAATACATGACAAAAACAAAGCACCAAAACAACTCTAGGCTGCACTTTTGGCTATGCCACTAAAAGGGCTCAAGGTAGGAGCTGGGTGCACCTGACTGTCTCTCTCTCTTCCTTCCGTTCTCTCCCGAAGCGCCTCAGCCTTGTCCCCTTAATACTGGTGGGCTCCACTTTAGGGCACGGGTTTCCCCGTGACAAGCCCCATTTGCAAAATCCCACCATGACATGTGGACACCCTGCAGCGCTGATGAAACTGAGGTAAATCCAAACTTCAAGGTGAACGCTAGATAACAGGAAAGACTTAATGCTTATTAAGAACTTCATAAAAGGTGCTTTCTCAACTCTCCTTCCTATACTATCTGCATTCATTAATGTGCACATTCAGTTACTGATACTCTAAAGCCAATTTGTACGACTTCAGCAGCCAAATATTTTTTACCTGCTCCACCATTTGGGATTCTATAGCTCCTTATACTTTAAAAAAAACGTAACTAGCTAACAAATCATCTCTGCCCTGGTAAACCAAGAATATTTGTCTGTTCCTAACTGAGCACTATAAATTATAGATATCAAAGGCATCAGAGTAAAAGACAGGCAATGGGAACAGAGGAGTTCAGATTCATCAGTTTGCCTCTTTACTTAAGAGTGGAAACCATCCTTAGATAAAAGTAGCACTCCACAGGGAGGGTAAATTCACTCCAAACACTCAAAAAAAAGGGAGGATGAGTATGAACAGTCTTTTGTATAATAGATGTGACCAACAGGGGCTGCCTGAGAGGTCTTTTTTTTCTAATTGATGCAACACACAAGACAAATTACAATAAAATGCTTACCGATCTGGAAAACGCAGTGTATCACACACAGATTTGACAGATTTTTGCGCCTGAAGTCGTTAAAATACTCACACTAGACAGAGTTAGGGCCAGGAGTCACACACTAAACCATATGATTAATGTTCCTGTACAGATTCTTGACGTGTCAGGACCGCTAGTCTCACGGGAAATTGAGCAAACCAACAGGATTTGATCGGGAGGGTTAAGATTTAGAAGAAGAAAGACGGTTGATGAATCAACTTTATTTGGCACTAACACACGTATGCATGCAGTGAATTTGTTTCTTCGCGTACCTCTGACTAGATATACACACATCACCCCACACACATGCACTTTTCCAGGTCACTTAGATCGGGGAGTTGGCCCAGGAGTTCCCTTCTAGTGCGTTTCTGCCATTAGCTGCAATCAAAAGGTCTATAATGACATTCTTTTGAAGACTGGAAGTGGAACTTCCCATCTTTGAGTTTTCCCACACTTGGTTAGAATTAATTCTACAGATACATTATCTGCTGGTCTAACAAAAATAAAAGGTCCCAAAAGGTTCCAACAGTAGGTTGATGTTATAGTTTCTTTTTATTGACCAGGAAAACTTTTTGGCAAGAAGCATCAGAGAGGGTTCTTGAAGCTGAAAAGGGGTTTCTGAAAAGGTCAGACAAAAGGTGAGCAAACCTTTGTTCATTTTCTGTTTGATTTCAGTAATTCAAGATTACATTGATATGTGAAAGAGACTAGGTGGTCAATAAAATGCTGGGCATGCTAGATAGATAGAAAAGCTGCAGTTAGCAAAGCTGCAGTCTTACTAATTCCACCAGTATAGTTGCTCCAGTATGTATAAGACAACTTTGTGTCACTAGATGTCCTGTCTGGCTACGTTGCCAAATGCATCAAAGTGGAAATCAGGCCTAGCCCTGGCCCTCGGTTGACACCCAGCTAAACAAAACACTTCTAGGTTCTGAAGTGTCAACAGACTTGCATATAGAAAACATAGTTAATCATAGTTAATCTTGTAAAGCCTTACTAATCTGTGAGAGGTTTATATTTAGAGCCATGTGTTCTACCCAGACCCTCTCAAACAGGGTTCTCCTTTGCCCCAATATAGGTTCTCCTATGACGCTCTACTACGAAGAACTGTTGCCTCCAAGGCAGGGTTCTACAGTGCAAGTGTTTTGCCTGCATATTCTCCTAAATGTAAGACCGTATGACTTTCAAGAGCACACATGCTGATATTTAGCACTGATATTCATGGTGGGTAGTTGTTAAATGACACCTGTCGCTCACTGGCATGACAGTTAAAAGTGAGGGTGCAAATATTTCCAACACATCAGTGAAACACCCTCCCCCCGTTGGTTCCTTCCACAAGTCTGCACCCCAGAGAAAGATAGGTAAGTTTACTTTATTTAAATCTATTAAAGTTTCCTTACCTTTAGGAAAATGTACAGTTTGCTAGATTGTTGGCTTTGCTATGTTAGACAGCATTCAAAATGTGAGAGCATTGTATTGTACCTCAACTACAGACTCACAATTACATTTCTGCATTTTGTTGCAATCTACCACCACTATATTTGGCCTAGAAATAAAATAGGCTACGCACTGATCTAATAATGCTACACACTACTTCAGTGCTTCTTAAAGGGATTTAGACGTTTAGATGTTTAAACTTAGGACCGATCCTACATGGCAAAGAGCTCAAATCGGAACCCTGCTAGAATATACTATAGATACACGCAAAGGTTGAAAGCAACGAATTGTTGAACCCCCCTTTTATCCAAAGGTTATTTTCATGACTTTTCATTACCCAGTGATAAGTAGTGAAAAGTAACAGGAAGCAGGAGTTGATACGATAGGTGAGAATTACATCCCAAGTACATAGAATACGGCTTACTGCGCTGATCCGCAGAGTGCCACAGAGTTACTTTCCTTTGTTTGGAGTGTCAAGAATAAAGCCCACTCACCTTTGTACTGAGCAGGAGAGAAGAAGCGCTCTGTGGAGGAGTTGGATAGATGCGCCACTACCTTCTCCAAAAGGTTAGCCAGCACTGAGGGGAAAAGCAAAAACACACAAAGATTGTACAGGTGAGGCTATAGCACTTTGTGTTGTGTACCGACACTTCTCGTTACGGCCAGGTACATATGTTTGTACTCCCTTGAGCCTCTTTTTCTCATCCCTGCGTTGTAGTCCAAGTGAGATTCAAGCTCTCACTATTATGTAATGTCATATTAAACACCCAGACTTTTTTACTTTTTTACCCAGACTGCAACATGTTACATACTACAGCAGTCCTCCCCCCTCTCTTCCGCTTTGCTGCTCCTGCTGCTGTCACTATGGCTCACCTTGCAAGTTAGCTGCTAGCTAGAATAAATTTGCAAAATGTTAGCGTGGCTCCAATATTTTAAAGGAAGGAGGTCACAACAGCACATCCGATCTTCCTCCAGCCCTGATTCCCAGTGACCACTTGACCATCCAATGTGCCCTCGGTTGGCTAGTAAATTTCCAGGATCTTTATTCATCCTTAGTCTTCAGTGTTCTTTTGTTTTGGAATCATATAAAGTTGTTTATCGGGCATTCGCTGAGATGCATGCCATGTACTTGTGATGCCCTAGGTTCAAATCCAGCCTGGGACCTTTGTTGCATGTCAACTACCCCCTTCTCCCAATTTTTCCTCTTCATTTCTACTGTCAACTAAAAAAAAACAACACTTAAAATAAAAGTTGTTTACAGTTACAGGACATGTTTGAGATGATGTTAAAAGTATCAAATTTGGTTTTGGATGTAGTGGCCCTTAAAGGCCACAATTACTGCCTTTAGATGGTAATATTTCAAAGCTGAAATCTTGGGAAGCTGTTATTTGAATGTTTGCTATTATTAGCAATTGTGAACAGAAGACCTACTGGTAATATCCTTTATGTGCTGTATTTTTAATTCATGTGTAATTGGCGGTCACTGGCTCCAGTCACAAACGCTTTGCTAACTCGCTCCACGTGACCACAAATTTATCTGATCCTCCACTTCATCAGAAGAAGGAGCTACATCACATAAATATCAATCGTGTTACACAGGCATATGTCTTGCACTGGAAATCAAACCTTTATGTTGAACACGTTATGAACACATTTCACCGACGCGCTGCAGAAGGAGGCTGATTGAACAATCAATAAGCCGACAGAGTAGCAAGCTAGTGAACATACAATCAGTTCTCATCATAAGTATCTTGCTGAAGAGAAATCATTGAGCCATTAGTGACTTGAAGCAGAATAAAACCCTGTTGAAGACACAAGTAATAATCATGGCTTCTTCATATGAAGAGCTAGACATGGGTAAATGTTCAATGAGTTGCAGAGGAAATAGGTTAATCTAGCCATTTTTGCAGTTTTCTTCCAACGGGTGTTTCTTAAAAAACAAAATGGCAGGCTTTGCAAGGTTAATGACGTGACAAATGAATAGCAACTCTCAAGCAGAGGCAAGCTGCTACACCCAATAAATCCTGATCATGTCTTCTACAATGAAAAGCCTTTAATGAGTGCCATAGAGTGGAGAGTGGAGGCTTTTAGAGGGGGAGTTCAGCAGCTAACTGATGAAAGGAAGCAATGATTGTGCAGTATAGTATATGCATTAATGACAAGCTTGATTGGCTTCATTCATTTGGATGTTATTTTTCTTTCTTGAATCCTAGCTATTTTCCCCTTAAGCAGGGAAAATCGTCAATACCTGCTATACACGTACTGTATCAGTGATTAATATTCTTTTGCTCTTGAAGGTTAACTGACAGATCTATTGTCGTTATCCCGGTGAGTAGGAAACTCAATACAAATCTATGTATGCTACTTTCATCCACTGACACAATGATGCTGTGCTACTTCCAGGGACGGTTCTCAAGTGGCCACACCGGCACTTTAGCTCACTTAGTAGGGCAGCGGACTTTCATGTTGGGGTTGGCAAATCATTCAAGCAGACTCTGACTCTTGAATTTTTAGAAATAATAATTCAGAAACAGATTTGGTTGTGTTGTTTCTATTCCAAAGATGAAGTTGTACAGCATGACATTTTATTTCCTTTGTACATTAGGTTATTAGATTGCTGTGGATGCAGACATCTGTAACACTGTGCGGTCTATTGGAGTCTGTGCTTGTCTGAAGGGGATTCAAAGTCTGGCCTTTCCTACTGTGTGCAAGTGGAACCCGTTAAAAGTTTACCAATGCTCTTTTGCCTTGGCCCAATGTTATTAGAAACGACCAACAGCTAGTGTACTCTGTCAGTCGGTCTGTCAGTTGGTCGCAAAAAAAAACAACACTGCACATAGAGCTTCAGGATACAGAGATACAATACCTACACTGTACGTTTGGGTATTGTATCTCTGTATCTGCTCACAGCTTCTTTTTTTTTGTTTTTTTACTTTGCATCTGTCTTTCAGTTTAATGGCCTGCCACCATCTCCATCTATCTGCTTAGCTATATAATTAGGATGACCTTCCAGTTCCTGTTTTATAGATAATTCTCTCTTCCACTCTGTTCTCTCATCCTTCCCCATTTCTTTAAATCAATACAGAGAAAGAGCAGAGAAAGTGATACCTGCAAGATAAAGCGTCTTCCCAGTCGCAATAACTGGATTTTAAGACATTTTTTGAAGCTTTATTTTTATTTCCATGAACTGTATTGTGAGTGTGAATCACCAGAAGCCGTGTCACGTTTTCTTTTGGAACAAAATCTGTGTGGATCTCCAGTGAGTGTCTTTAATTTAGCATGCTAGCCATTAGCCAGTTGCTACGTATATGTGGTTCTAGCAACATGGATGAGTATTTCTGTTCTATTGCTTTTTTTGTTTTTGTAACTAAAGACTATTATTTTAGAGTTATTCTTGATCATTATGTTTGATAAATTGCGCATTCACTCCTAGAGTAGAACCTAAATGTTAACCAATCTATATTACCATTATAGTAGTATAACAAATCCTGGTTACATAGCCATCCAAAAAGCCAATAACCTACCAGTTCCAGTGAGTATGTTGGGCTTGGTGGTCATGGCTTTGCAGTACTGTCTCCGGCAGATCTCCATCCAGCTCTCGTCCTTCTCTGTGTCTTTGGATGATGCCAAAAATGCATTGATCTCAGAATCTATACAGGAAAAAAAAAAAACAACACAAGTTCGGCAAAATCACAAAAACAAAAAAAAAAAAAAAAAAAAAAAAAAAAAAAACATGATTACACACAGGCTTTTTCAGTCAACATTCTTCTTACCCTGTTTGCTGTGGTTGGTCTTTAGGTTGTCCGAGACGTAGCACTGAGGTACAGGGTAGCATGAGAACATGGGCCAGGGGTAAGGATTTGCTCCCTGGAAAGAATAGATGAAGAATTTCAATCTAGTTTATGGGAATATGAAAAGACAACAAGCCATGATGATTCAATTGGTATGTGATGCAGACATTTACACAACAATTTAAGTTTGTGAAAAGTTTTAATGCAATGAGCAAAAAGATTCTCTTTCCAGGTTATGAAATGAATAAAGTGCAGTGTTTCCCTTAGCTCAGACGGGAAAAAATTAATTTTCCACTCGATGTATGATTACGTGGCTTGTTGAATATATGGACTCTGCTAGCAGCTGGGGTAATATCACTTCGCGGACGGTACCATCCCAAGTTCAATATAGGAGAAAAAAAAAAGTTAATAATTGCCATGTGGAGTTTAATCTATTTTGTGGTCAAACTGTGCCCTTGTCCGTCTAGCAGCTGATGTCTGCCTCACACAAGCGGGTGAGGAAAAAAGGCATCTGCACGCGGTAACATCACATGATAGAAATCGATTTAGATCAATTTCGATACATTGACCAACTTCTTATTTTGTGGAATGAGCCTATGTATGGGAAGTTTTTATCTTTGAATAAAAAATTGTAGTTGGTTCTTTCTTTTAAATGACTTCTACTAGGAGCTGCATCACAAACATCTGACTGAAAAATCACGGCTGATCCGTGATCAGCATTTGCAACTACATTTCTTAAATCTATCATACCCTAGTTTTAAAGAACCGTAACTCTGGAGTCATAGATTGGCATTTGACTTTGCCAAAATAATGCCCTCTAAATGTTAATGGGATTTAGACAGCAAGCTCCTTTATCTAACTGTCTGCGGCGCCCATTCATGATAATTCCTGCTGGTATTTGAGTCTGCCAATCACACGTTGATGTGAAAAGCCTGCATAAAGCCCTATATGTGTTGAGTGATTGATGATGGTCTGTGCCCCTTATACAGCTTTGGGATTCAGTAAGTACAGATTCATTGCTGCTCGATAACAGGTTTCCTGCACATTTTCCTTTTTAAAATTCCATACATTTCAAGACAATACAAAATTATCACTCATTGTTTTATATGTCTGGCTACATAGGCTGATCACCAATCCTTAATAATATACACAGTCTGTGTCAAGGGTATGGGTATGAGAGTATGACACTTGTTCAAAATATCTTTGAACAAATGGGTCCTTTGGTGTGCATTTGACAAGTTTTATAAAAAAAAAAAACACCCATATGTCCGCGGAGCTATCCTGGATGAACTTGTCCAATACAGCAGTAGAAGGCATTAAACAGCAAAGCTACTGACAAATGAAAGAATTGTAAATTGAGGTGAACAAATGGGAACACTGAGCTATACTTGATGAACAAGTTAAAAGGCTTCCTCAAAGTGCAGTGAACACTATGGCGACCAAAACCATTGTTTGGAATATCAGGAATAGACAATAACATTTAACAATAATTTTTTATTTATTTGGTGGAGACAATTCTCATCATTTATTAACAGCCTTCTGCTCACAGTATTTTCTACCAGTAATAGGAGAGGCAGGGAATAAAGGAGACACATTGTGGGCCTGAATGTCTCTGGAGAAAGAGAATCTATTGAGTGAAACTGATACAACCATTTTCCCATAAAACTGCCCAGGATGTTACTGAAACACTCATTAAGGACTCCTTAAACTCATTAAACAAAAGTTGTATTGCCTCTGAACATCACTGCCCACAGTTTCCTATGTAAGAATCGCCTTTATATCCTATACCTCAGTCAAAATGAGTTCCTTTTTTAGTTCAGTGTAAATAGCACCCAAATAATTCAAATCTATCCCAAAACAGGAAACAGGGCAATAGGGTTTTCAGTATCATATTATAAACTTGAAATAAGCCATCCATTCGTAGGTGACTGGATGGATCTGTATGTGGGTTGAAGCATGAGAGTCAAGAATTATTTGAGTTTGTGTTGATGTAGCATATTTTGTGTTTTGTAATGAAGCTGATTAAAAAATAATGACAAAAAGAAATAGTCCATTCATCCACTGCCTCAGTTATTCATTCAGCCATTCATTACTTCACGTTGCTGGGTTTCCATCCAAGTATTATTCTGTGAAATATGATGAAATATGAATTGAAAATTTGAAAAGCCGGATGGAAACGGCAAATCTCAAATTCACCGAAAAGGTTTTTGCACTTGCTTGAGGTGGAAAAGTTTTTTGTTACTATGTAATAAATAGCAATGGCAACGCTCGTCGAATAAATAGTGTGGTTCAGCCTCGTTGCACAACAGTTGCTGGGGTTCCCATTCATAAGTCCCTGTTGTGGTTGTATGGACATTAACCTGGGCAATAATGTGTTTACAAGTGCACATCTTTGTTTGCATGAAATATGGTCAACATAAGCTGACAACAAAAACAACTTGTTCAATACAATTCAATTTTTTAAAGACTTTTTTCCTCAGGAAGTCAATTTATTTGCTTAAACTCAGCTGAATGAAACGCACGTAATTCTTGTTTTAGTTTTTTGCGACATTTCAAAGGTTCACTTAAAATTCACCTGACAGTTGGATGGAAACGTAGCTAGTGTCAGTCCAAAAGCAGGTTACAATCAAGAGTAGAGCATAGCTGACCTCCTGCAGAGCTCGAGGGGGAAGCCTCCTCTCGGACGGACCTCCCACCACACTAACACGAACCAGCACGTGGTTCCTCTCCACCGATAGGCTGTCTATGATGAACTCACTGAGAGGGTTTGACAGAAAGCAGAGGGGGAGTACAGAGAGAAGGAAGGGAGCAGTTAAGTTAACTCTCTGAACCTCAAACACTTTCTGGGTGACCTTTTTACTCACTGTGGGCTCTTTTTTCACTGCAGTATATGAATGAATCAACTTTCCCAATATGGTCTGATCTTCATCTAAGTCATGTAAAAGTAAAATTTTTTTGTATTTTATTTGTTAAATGATGTGTTTATGTATTTTTAAGTCTTTATTGAACATATTGTTCAAACATTGACAGCTCGGATTGGAAAAAGTATGTGAATCATGAGATTTAGTAACTGGTGGATCCTCCTTTAGCAGCAATAACCTCAACCAAACGTCTCCTGCAGTTGCTGATCAGACCTGCACAACATTAGGAGGTATTTTTGACCATTCCTCCTAACAGAACTGTTTCAGTTTGTTGATATTATGGGATGTCTTGCTTCAGGTCATGCCATAGAACCTAAAGGTAATAGTTAAGGATCTGCAGGCATCACTTGAAGATGCAGCGTGTTCCCGCTGTGATCTTTGCTGGAAGCCCTCTCCTGTCATGTGGTGAGAAAAAATACCTCAACGGATACAAATACTCATTCATTCCTCTGTCAGTGAATCTCCTCAGCTCAATGTCACTATGTGCACTTTACTGTCAATGCACCTTTACACTGTATTTGTTATTGCATTTGATGCAGCAGCCTGTATGTCCAAAACAAATTTCCCTCGGGAAAAATAAAGAAATGAATCTTCAATCCTAGGGAGAGTAGCAATGGCACTGAATTTTCCACATTTGTATACAATCTGTCTGACTAGACTGATGGAGGCTCAAGTCTTTGAAATGCTTTCATAGCCTTTTCCACCCTTATTAGCCTCAACAAGTCTTCACATCTCTAGAAGTCCTCTGAAGTTTCTTTTGACCGGAGCATATTCCACTTCAGCAGATCTCTTTTTTGGAGAGCATTGTGGGGTTTGTATATCCCAGGACACCTCTAACCCACACCTGAATGTCATCTCATTGATTGGATCACCTGACTTCAATTACCCCCTTTCATAGAAGTCATTATTCTAGAGGATACGTTTTTCAGCTGAGGCTGTTAATGTCTGAACAATATGTTCAATAAGAACATGTAAAAGTACATTGTTTGCGTGTTATTTGTTAAATTACATTGTTTTGACTTGAATGAAGATCAGACCATATTTTAGGAGCCATTTATGCAGGTAATTGAAAAGGGTTCACAAACTTTTTCTCGCAACCGCAAATAAAGATCGCGCCCAATTCACTAACACTTTGCAACACCAACTCCACCAAATTACTGTAGTGTATATAAGATCCGCTGATCAGATTAGAGAATGCTCCAATTATAGAGAGCGCTTTGCAAAGGCTAGCACAAGGGTGGATTGTGGATTAATCTTAAAGATGAAACAATTTGCGCTTACAAATTGTTTCATGCTATTTGCTTGCACAGTGCTTGTTTGCGCTACAACTTGATGTGTATACATTTCTTAGTGATTGCCTTTCCAATAAAAACTTGGTGAATGTGGACCCCAGTGACAGTCAACATTCAGGTGAGGGAAGGAGAGAAAAGTGTGAGGAAAAAGGAATGGTAAGAAGAAGTAGGGGGAATAAAAAGTTAGACGCCATCGAAAATAGAAGTTAGATGACATTAAGCAGGAGAGAAAAGAGGA
>OOFE01045150.1:0-12937 GCA_900323365.1 Monocentris japonica | reverse complement strand
AAAGATGGGCAGAGATTCTGCTGTCCTGACATCAGTGGGCAGTTCATTCCACCACTGTGGGTGAGTCGCCTCGAGGCAGCAGAGCGGAGTGGTCGGGCAGGGGTGTAAAGCTTGACCATAGCCTGGAGGTAAGAAGGAGCTGTTCCTTTCACTGCCCTATAGGCTAGCACCAGGGTCTTGAACTGGACGCGAGCAGCTACAGGGAGACACTGTTTAGAAAAGAGTCTATATCCAAGCCAAAAGGCATATTTTTTTTCAACCACAATGAACACTAATGAAGGCAGCACACCTACCTTGCTTTCTTTCTTGCCAAAACTGAGCCCTGGAGTTCCCTTCTCCACCACCACACAAGAGATGCCCTTAGGTCCTTTTCCTCCTGTTCGGCACATCACCACATAGACGTCTGTATCTCCACCACCACTGATGAAGGCCTGAAAACCCATAAAGAGAGTGAGAGAAAAAAAAGCTTCTGGCTCATAGTCGTGCTTTTGATGCAACGATTTACAGTTACATAAGCATCACAACACAGCTGAAACAAAACGGGATGGAAATAGTACCTTCGAGCCATTCAAGATGTAGTGGTCTCCTTTTAGCTGTGCAGTGGTCAGAAGCGATGCGGCGTCACTTCCACTGCCTAAAAAGCACAGATTAAGAAAAACAACCCTCCTCACAACAACAGTATGTACGGATTTATGGTTATAGTGAAGATAACTATACTGCAACAACATAGACACAAGGTTAAGTATAGAGACTGGCCTGGTTCAGTGAGAGCATAGGAGGCAAACTTTTCCATTGAACAGAGATCAGGACAGTACTTCTCCCTTTGCTCAGTGTTGCCAAAGGTGTCAATCATCCAGGCACACATGCTGCAAAGTAAGGTGCATACTGTAGATTTGTGGGCAAGGAAGCTCTATTTTGATCAAATTTATTCACCCTTTTTGTGCAAGACCAAATAAAAGGCACACATCTCTTTTAAAGTGAAAAATAAATTCTAGATATTTTGTTGAAGAGCAAATCTGATCAGTTTTGAAAAAGCATTCAATAATTCATTACATGTTGTTGGGAAATTTTCGCCCCACTTACTTGTGGATGCTGATGTAAGCTGTGGTGCTGACACATCCTGTGGATAAGGCCTCAAAGATAACTGATGTGTCCAGGCGAGAAAGGCCTGATCCTCCCACCTCTGGCCGAACATAGATCCCGCCAAACCCCAACTGGGCAGCCTTCCGCATTGTCTCCACTGGGAAGATTTCCTAAAAAAAATTTAAAAAAATAAAGACAATTCACTGATACTCTATCAAAGGCCACCAGGGCACCTCTAGCCCTGACAATTTGACAAACAATACATGCATTGCACCAACATACCTTTTGGTCCCAATCAGCCATGTACGGAGCCATTTCATTGGCTGCAAAATCAAAGGCCACCTTCTGAAACTCCTTCTGTTCATCTGTGAGTCCATGAGCAGCTGTCAATAAAGAGTTGAGAGTATAGAAACATGCGTGCAGAACAATTTGGATAACTAATGATGAAAATAATATAGCAATTTTTATTGCTGTCACGCAAAGAGAATTATTTACAGTCACCCTGGTGCTCCCGATTTCATTTCCAGAATACACAGAAAAAGATTAAAGTATAATACAACCAGAATGATCCCATTTAGGAGCGCTGGCCTGTTAAGACTGGATTTCAATCTGTACAGTAACATATGTGCCTCATCATTCAACATGCACAGGCTATTATTTTTAGAAATACATTGCTTTCAAACATCATGGGGTGACAGCAGCCTAACAGTTACAGATGGGGGCTAGTGACCTGTAGATCACGTCTTTTAGATTCCCAGAGTGATTAAGATATGCTGGGTGGAGGAGGTGACCAAACACTCCTCTCCTTCAGCAACTACTGCCATGCTGCTCTTAAGCAAGGCACTTAACTCCCACTTGCTCCCCTGAAGGTGCTTGGTGATTTTCAAAACCAAATCTCCCCCAGAAAATCCAGAGACCTTATTTCCTGCATTCGGTGACTTTTATACAATAACAATGAAAATACAATCCAAAACCTGCATCTGTATCTTTTAAATTCTTGTCAAATGTTTTTCTTCAAACTCGTTACCTTATTTTTTGGTGTTACGTATTTTGTTTACCCTTCGGAAACAGCGGTGATAGATCTTTTGTGTTACCATTTTAACAAATATGGGAAATGGGCAGTTTTTGAAATGTTATCAAAATAAAGGAGAAAATAGGGAGAAATTACATCATAAAATCGAGAGGGTTGGTAAGTAAGAATGACATAAGAAGGGGTGTGGGTCACCCTCTGCCTCCTGACTGGTGGATCAGGAGAAACACAACTGGCCAATAATTAAATATGAAATATTATTAAATATTAAATATTAAACATTAAACATTAAAGCGTGAACTGATTACGTTTGTTTGAAGTTTTATCTCTGTTTCGGTCAATAGATTACTGGTTTGGGGTTCGACAACCGTAAGGGTTAATGCCAAAACTCAGTTGTGTCATAACATTAGTCGAAGTAAGTTAACGTTATACGGTCATCACTGCCATTCAGACTTACTTTATCAATACACAGCTGTTCTAACCGTATAGCCGTTATTTTCTAGCACTTACGGTCGATGCATGAAGCAACTCCGCGTCTCTGCGCTCTGCTGTTAAATATTAGACGATAATTTCTGCAGATGCTTGAGCCCAGTCTGCTAGCTCTTGCGGCCGCCATGCTTACCTCCACACTGCTGGAGTCACAGCCGCTGAAGTAGGGAAATGTAGTTCCATAAACATCAAAACGGCATCGGGACTAGCAGGCGAATAAATCAAGTGGACCTTTACATTTGCTCACGTCAAGTTGTATTTTGTCTTGTGTATGACCTGGACTGTGGAGACTGAGAATTTGATACTATAGCGAAATATTAGTTTAAGTGGGGGGTTTCTGTTAGTTTGTTTGTTTGTTTTTCAACAGGGGTGAGACCTAGGACGTTGCTGGCGCACGTCACGTGATTGGCAAAGACCCACGTGAAGTGAGAATCGCGCGCACCCTCGTTCCTTCATTCCGTCAATGGGGGGATGGCTCAGACAGACCGAAAACGTAACGTGGTGTGGTGCTACTTTTCACCAGTAGAAGAAAGTATTGCCCCATGCACTGTTTGTGACAAGAAAGTACCACACAGCAGCAAAACTATCGATACTATCTTAATTTTCTGTAAAATGCTGGCCTATTTTTTGATTGAGAAATCTGTCTACGTATTTTATTTCATTGTATTTATATTTGTATTTTGTCATAAATTTGTTATAGTGGCCAGTTTGTGTCATGTGATTTGCATTATTTAAATATAGACTGACCCGCACCAATTAATAATTATCATTTAAAAAGTAATTACTATCCTTATCATTTACAAATCAAGGCTGACTGGGAGAAGTTTGAGGAGAGAACTGAGGAAAGTATGGCTTTGGTTGATGAAAATGGGGATGTTGATAGTTGGAATATTAACCTGTGCTCCAGGATAATTGTAGCAGCAACAGAGGCAATCCTTGGGGGAAGGCAGTGTCTTGGTGGACGGAAGGGTGTAGTAAAGCAGTAAGTAGGAGGAGGAATAGGGCTTTTAGATGATTAATGCTCGTATCTTCTGTGGACTTGCTGGAGTTGAGAAAGAGACAGAGCGGTGAAATTGTGGGATCATGTGGCTTCCAGCTCATGTTGCATTGAGAGGCAAAATGAAGCTGTTAAGGAAGTCTTGTGGAGAAAGGGAATTGATTTATAATAATAAGTAGATTATAAGTTATATATAATACGTTATAATTCACTGAAAAAAGTATGAAAGGCAAAGAGAAGTAATGAAAACAGAGTTGAGAGAAGCTGGTGAACAAGAGTTTGATTTGAAGATTTTGAATTTGCTGAATGGTTCATATAGTAGGATATTCTTAGAGTTCATATACGTGGTTTAAACAATCTCTCCTTACAAACGATGCGCTCATTTCTGCTGTTGGGTGTGTGTGATTTGCGTTTCTGCAGGTTTGGTTTTAAGACACAGTTGCCACGGTACCAAGTCTGGCTAAATTGTGAGCTCACGTCATGAAACGGAAAATCCTTGGTTTATCTCAAATTGTCCACAAACTAATCCGGTTAACTGAGTTAGCCACTTACTGAAACGGGACCCTGATGTGTATGTGTGTATGTGACATTGTCAAGCTTTTGTTTCATACTTTTGACCCAAATCTAATTTCATGGATGTGCAGAATACACTCTGGTCCACAGTCCGGAACAGAAGGTGGCGGTAATGCACTTAATGCTGGTTGCCAACCCCCGTTAAAATCCAAGAAGAAGAAGAAGTTTGCTCACGTCACGTGTGATTTGTTTCCTACTGCGCGGGTTGGGAGATTGATGGCTGAATACTACCTGGCTGCCCCCATTTAAGGTATGACTTGTCAATGTTTATAGAAGTTAGCTACTGACCAGAGTTGCCCTAGAAGTACTATTACTGTCAAATTGTAACCCACGTTTACATGTGTCTTACAGGCTGGTGCAGGGGGCATGACGTTACATGACTAATACGTGCCATGTCCCACTAGTGTTGCAAAGAATTGTTATTCTGTCAACAGTTGGGTGTTATTATTATTATCAAAAAATACACACAGAGCATGTGATACCAGAAAAATAGTATTGTGGATGCAACTATGATTTTCCCATAGTGACAAAGGCACTTATATATCTCTTATATATATCTTGGAGGCCTGAAAAACAATTACGAAAGAAGTTCTGTTGTAAAACCTTTTGAACAGTGAACAATCATTTGCAATGGCAATTCTAATAATTTGGAGTGTGTATGTTCTGCATCACCCAAAACTGCACAACCTCGTTTCTTCCACTATGAAAGTACACAACACCATTCATCTCAAAATCTATAATTGTAATAATTATCTATTTAACTTTAAAAAAGATTTGGCCTTCATTAGTTTAGTAGTACTCTTAAGCCCAATCCATAACTCATTCATTTTGACACATACATGTTCGGTATATTCAAACATATATGAGGAGATTGACTTATACATTTAAAATAATGTTGTTTTTTACTTTCAAACTCTTCGTAACTCAAAATACAGCTCTGTTTTACTTTTTACGGCTTTAAATTATATTGAAAGCCCATGTGTTGTCATTATATTCTGTGAATCACTGCATCACCAGCTCTGTCAATGAATATGAGAGTGAAAAGAGCGAAAATCCAATAATTCGATTCACAGTCGAAGCCAGTAGTCAGGAGACTGTTTTGGCAGGCGCCACCATAGTGGATTAGTGCATTATTGGTTTGCAAGAAAATCCATAGTGCCCGAAACAGATGTGTTTTGTTTACTAATAGCTGTTTGCTCATAGCATGTTTGACCAACTAGTAGCAGACCAAATCCTTCAGAACCTGCTGATCACAGGACACCATCTTCAAAACCATGCAGTACAACTTTAACTCACAGTAATGTTACATCATCTGGCTTTTTTACTAAATCCCTTGTCCAAAACCTTCCTCCATATAAACACTAAATTATTTTCTGACACGTAAGCTTTTATTCTGTCTAAATACTCGCTAGCCTACTTCTTTGTCTATTCCCATTGTTTTTTGTTTTTTTTTGTTCAGAGCTTCTCTCAATGTCCTCCTATAGTGTTTTTGCTAGTATCAGGACTGTAGGTGACACTTAGCAGAACGTACCAACTTACCAGTTCTAATATTGGTAACCTCCACCAATGTTATTATCATATAGTGTTGGTTTCCACCACTAGTAAAAACAACTTCTCTTATGGATGATGCTGAATGTTCAAAACATGGCTTTTTATAGACTGTGAGAGATGGCAACAAAGAACACGGCCCGACGGAGTACAAGAAGTGTAAAGTCAGGTGAGTAAAACAGGGTGACTGATAAATCATTTTGTAGATTAGCAATAGAATGACGATGAATGACTATTCTTGCCTCAACAACACAGGTAAAGATGGCCGCGCTGTAAAGGATGACAGTGAAATGGTCTCTCCTGTGGAGGCTGCTGCTCCAACACGTCGAGGTAAGAGGAAAGCTTCAGCCTCTGATGAAACTGGAAATAAGGAGAGCACAAAAGGTGAAGTCTCTCGTCGCCAACCGCAGTTCTGTCACTGGCTGATGAAGTCTGAGCCTGACAGTCGGTTTGAGAATGGAATCGATGTGAAGGTACAGTGTAGTGACGGCCTTGTCAGTACCTGATGATTGGATTAAGCCTTTAGTCTATTGTTATTGCACAGTGCAAATGGATTGCACACTATTGATGTTTCTGGCTCATTCTGCAGTTTGGGATTGAGGATCTGAAGGCTCTGCCAAATCAGACTGGATGCTGGGATGGTGTGCGCAATTATCAGGTATTGCCACTCGACTTACTCATACAATGAAAATATGTTGACCTGAAATGAGCAACCAGGTGAAAACAAATCACATCTTTAATCTTTCTCTCTCCTGTCTCATGCAAACGGAGTACCTGGGAAATGCCGTCAACAAGAGAAAACAACACATACAATATGTTTTGCATGCTCTGCTTGGGAAAGTGCATGTCTTAAAATGTTCATTATCCTCTGCAGGCACGTAACTTTATGAGGGAGATGAAAGAAGGCCAGTTAGCATTCTTTTACCACAGCAACTGCAAGGAACCTGGAATAGCAGGAATCATGAACGTAAGCCACTGTCCTTCCTAGTTGGCAATATCGTAGCAGCATAAAAGCTACAGACACGGTATTTCAGCTGCATTGCCTTTTCTAGATCGTGAAGGAGGCATATGTGGACCACACTCAGTTTGACAAGAAAGACGCTCATTTTGATGCATCCAGCAAACCAGACAACCCCAAATGGAGCATGGTAAAATAAATCAGGAATAGCAACTAATGCAAACATATATATTTTTATATTCATTGTTTTCAATTGTTGATAGAAATCCAGATGTTGGGGATTGAACTTGTTTTCTTTACTTCTATCTCTCAGGTAGATGTCCATTATCAAAGAATGATGGAGCGTTTTCTTCCTCTGTCTGAGCTTAAGAAATACCACCTGCAGCATAGAACCAAAGGAGGGCCTCTAAAGGACATGGCGCTCTTTACTAGGGCAAGGCTGTCTGTCCAACCCCTCACCCCTGGTAGGTAGAGAGCACACTGGGAGGCAGATGTGTACTTCAGCCAGTGGAACATTTTTGTACTGCTACTGAGGTTTACTAAGAATTGTCTCATTGTTTATGGTCATTCAGTACATAGTGCTTATAGTGGCTAATTGTAAAGACTCATTCTGCCTTTTTCCTTCAGAGGAGTTTGACTTTGTCCTGAGTTTGGAGAACAAAGATCCGCTCTGAACATTAAGACCAGATAACGTTTCTGGCTATGTGCTGACATCATGAAGCACCGACCTGCACTACCATCAATCTACTGGTCATGCTGAATGTTATTACATTACAATACTGTATATGTTTTGTTTTTGTTTTTTGATAATATTATTAAACAGGTCAATTTGACCCGCAACATAAGTGATGTTGTTAAATTAGGATGCATTTACTCATTTACCAACAATGCTTAGTGGCCAGGAAAGCTCCACTATCTGCCCATACCTGTAACAGTTACAGATCCAGCTTTGCTTTTGCAGGACAGCTTCATCAACCATTAAACACAGTTTTAAAGATTACAGCAATATTACATCACAGAAATAACTCTTGGATTTGTTAGCAGTGTGTATGGGGGAAATATTTTAATGGAATATGGAAACATGAGGTAAAAGGGTTTGCAGCACCATAGGGTGCACCTAGTCCTGTAAAATGGCCTTGTATTCCTTGGCCTTTACACGACCATGGGGAGTAATGATCAGACCTAACGATTCCTACAAGATGGCTGCCTTACATTAACATTTGGCTTTCTTCAATGGATACCTTCAACCCACAAAAGGGTGAAAGACAACTCCAATGACCATATTACTTGCATCTTTTTTTTGTCAGCCTTGAATGCTAAATGTTTTCCAAATGGCAGCGTTGCCATAAATGTCAACTTTGTGAGGTTCACCACGTTTTTGTTGACTTCATTTTGTGACGTTAAACTATCCTGTTAGCGTCCATTTCTGTACTTGCTCCTCTTTGCAAATGCAGTTTCTCCATGTTTGACATACTGTATGTTATTTTCACCAGTTCCCCTTGCCGCATTAAATAATTTTGCAGTTTTTGTCCTTGTTACTTTGGAAACTCACATGGAAAGTGTTTGCTACACCTCTTTTAAAGCTGACATACTGCTGAATGTCACTCAATTTAATATGACTCACCTGTGTAGCTGTCTCTAATTGTGATTTTGACACCTTTTTAATGTGTTTCCATTATGTTGTCCATCCGCTGAGTATATCATGTCTGACATGCACATTCATTCAGTTCTGCAGCAAGTACCACCAAGTGTGAGGCTTTCCATTTGGCATCAATTTATTTGAGTTTTGGGGACAAGGAATAAATGATTAGTAATTTGCAAAAGATAGATAATTCTACTGTATTCTTCTCTGGTTAAAAGACTAAAATTATGTTAGAGGCAAGAGGATTTCATTTGCTAGATACACATAGGCACACTTTCAAGTCTCTAATTAAGAAGATACAGAAGACTTGACATTATCAGACCTTAAATACAAGCACGTTGACAGCCTCTCCTAACACCATTGGAATGCTGAGATATGAGAATGGATGGTCATTTGTGGCACTGTGTACTTCATCAATGTACACGAGCACACACAGGATAACAGGGTTTGATAGCTGCTCTTATTTACAGATCATAGAATTTATGGGATAATACTTCAGCCCTCTCACTCAACAAAGAAAAGACAAAAATTCCCATTCCAGTTTCCATTTCCACTATTTTTTTTGTGCGAACACACAAATACAAAGAGAAAACAAACTAATAATGTACTCAGCAAGATATAGCAGTGCAAGGTTACTTCAGATTTCTTGACTTTACAGCAATGTTAGGAATGCGTTTGATTAAATGTGGAAATCCGTTACATTTCTTTTGAAACTCCATGACTATTTGATTTCATAATCTGAGTTAGAGTAACATTAATTTACCCCAAAAGCATTAGAATGTGTCTTGAGACAAACTAAGGGTTGATCGCTTAAAATGAAATTAGAGATTTTACGCACAGGAGGCTGTAACGGGTGATTAGTTTGATTTCCATAAAAAAATATGTGTTAATGATGAAGGACAAGACCAGCAGCTCAAGGCCACCTGGCATGGCTCATGCAAACTGCTCGTTTTCATTGTTCACATGTATGTCGGTCTCCCTTCCTCCCTTTTTCAGCAGCCGACAAGCAAAGAGGGCTGCTTCATCTGATATTGTTGGTTGACAGGTACCTCCACCTTTCCACCGCAGACACTGATGAGTCTTCTGAGAGGAGACTGGAGGGATGGCAGTACTACCCGCTTTCCTCCTTTGCCGCCTGTTCCAGTGCACTCTCTGAAGTGGCAGAGCCTTCGAACCTCTGAGCACCGATGATGGCCTGGTGGGACATACTCTTCCTCACCACATCTCCTTTCCTCCACAGTGTGATTTCCTTTAAAAGAGGTTGGGGCAGCGGAAAGAAGCGTTTAAACATTTCAGACTTACTAGCAAGATAGTAATTTACTCAGGCATATCCTTGGATCACGATTCTGTTATACACACACTTACATGTACTCCAAACGTGACACTGAGCCCAAAGGTGGTTTATCTGAATACTGCACTAGTCTGTGTTTTAATACCTGCTGCTTGAAGTAGCGTCTCTCCTCCTCATCAATCAGCACAAGGTTCAGGTAGTAGCGCACAGAGAACTTCTTATTGATGTCTCGCATGGTGGGAGTCATATCGTAGCCGGCCAGAAATAGCCGGATTGGAATTGACTCTCCTGGAATACGCAACACACCAGACTGGATGAAAACTCATTCTATCTTCTTGTGACCAATGATTGAATGAGGAGACACTGCATGATCAATATCGCTGACTGAAGTGATTGAATAAGTGCTTAATACATGTTTAATGTTCTATTGTGTCTTTTACCCCTGACTGGTGCCCCATCCATGATCTCGTACTTGGCAATAGTGTCATTCTCATGGTATACACTGGGACCAGTGCCTGTTGTCTCACGTTTGATGATGTCAATCTCCATGTGTTTAATCTTAATCCTCACCAGCAGGAAGTAGATTTTTCCCACAATTACATCTTTCAGGTGGTACCTGTTAGAGGACAGGTAACATTACAAGTCAAAAATAATAAGACTGCAATAAGAGAAAGTTCTGAACTGTAAGCTAAATGGCTTTCATCACTTATATTATGATTTGTTGCATGGACTAATTTCTTCAAACCTCAGGATGCTGATTGTGGTCTGGATGTCATGTTATTACTATAGTTATGACATTATAGCACAGGCATAAGAGATATGTCAAGTGTGACTTGTGTGTTCATTATAACAAATGGATGTTCTCAAGTCGTACTTGGATTTGTTATACTCAAACTCAATGTGGAGACAGTCCTCAATTCCAACTTCCATTTTAATGGATGAGTTGAGTTCGGGGTAAGTGCTCAATGTGTGGACCACAATATCCATCTCTTTACTGATATCATTCAGTCTTCTGCTGACCGTAGCCCGCAGAAAGTATCTGCAAAAGGAACAAACAGAGATTGAGCAAATCACTTGCGAAAGAGCTATCCTGTAACTACTACTGCAGCAATCTAATAATGTGCAGGAAGATGTGGTATGATTTGTGCAGCATGTATGTGAAATAGATTAAGAACTTTCTTTCCTGCTGAGGGAGAATGTAACCACGTGACAGAAAGGTCAATGGTACACACAAGTTAAAGAGTGATACATAAAGTCACCAATTTCACTGGCTGTAAAGCAAAGTGAATGTTCAAGCTTTGTTCCCCTTACCTTAGCTTGACATTCTGGCCTGTGTAAGACTCATAAGGTTTCTCGACATGAGTGAACTCAAAGTCAAAGGTCTGCGACTGAGTTATTTCACCAGGTCTTGCGAGGTCTTTCACCAGAGAAACAAACTCATGGTGGTTTCCTCTGTCATAGTACAACTCTAGAAAGGAAGACCAAGTATTATCAACCAAAACAGAGTATTATGTAGGCTACTCAAATCTCGATTTATTTTCCCTTCTTGTGCATTTCATTATCATTAGAAAGGAGTTTGGGAATCACATTCAAACATTTCTGAATTGTGTGAATAGTTTCGGTTATTTTGTGCAAAATACCCACCTATTTGCCCAACAAATTCAATTTTGATCCCTTGGTGTTCCAGTCTCTTTCCAGGGTTCTTCAGCGTGACGTTCACCTTTCCACTAACAGTCTCACCATCATAGAAAAGAAAGTATTTGTCTTTCTTTCCATCTTCAGTCTTGTGTTCAGCCTTCTTCCTCGTTTCAGCATCATTCAGAACTACATCGATTTCTGCACTTTGCCCAAAAGTAAAGAAACTCATTGTATTCCTATACGTTGTAAACTCTTATCTTTCTTGACAGTCGTACACGACCCTACTGATGTTTCTATTCATGCACAGATTATAAAATATACTAGGCCTACAGGGTATGCGACCTCAGTTCCCACTCAGTAGACAACAGACAAGATATTTTTGAGAAATTTCTACACTACATGTCCACACTCATTTCCATCGATGAAGTAAAATAGCAATACGATGCTACAAGAGCAAGTTAGGTATTTCTTTTCTTGTCGAATGTAACAACGTCTCCAATATTTAGATTGGCCCCAATTGTCGCCTGTTTCGTAATGGACTCAATCCGCTGTGTATTGATACATTACATGTTTTAAAAAAACACCAAATGTTGTCAAATGATCAGGATGTACGCCACCTGCATTAGCATAACTACTTCCGGGTGGCGTTTTTCAAAATAAAGTCCCATCTAAAATACCATTGGAGTGGTGCATTCCAACCTGGAAGCAAGGGGAAGCGGTTTTTTTTGTTTGTTTTTTTTCTTTCAGAACAATCGTAACATGTCACTACAAACAAATATTATCATAGCACTTATGCTGTGGATTGCAGCTTGCACAGAACAGGGAAAAAGCGAAGAGGGAATAAATAAAAAGCTGCATTCAAATTATTTTCAAGTATTAATGTCTGAGTATTTTGAGAATTGGTATTCATCTATGGTGTTTATTATTATTTTCTAATACAGGGGTATTTTTTAGTGCTTTTAATTGAATTAGTTTTCACATTGGATGAGGGGTTAAAAAATACTAAATATTTGCAAAAGAACTGAATATTGGGTTTTGACCCCATCACCCTGGACTTTAGTAAATGGAATTTACCAAAAATTCATATACTTTTATGAGAATTGTCTAAAGAGGGCAGACCAATATCAAAAATGATTCCATGTCTGTCCAGAATTTAGAAGAAAAGGGAGAATTGAAGAATAAATAAGAAACTGTTTCTTCTTCGATATCACAGAATGAGAAATTTGGTGAGATACACTAGATCCACTTAAAATTTGCATGAATATTTGTTACATGGCTAAAACTATGAAGTACCTTCAACTTTGGGTATCAGAAACTAGTTAGGGTCAGACTGAGAGTTGGTCCTGTGATAAATCTACCAGTTAATAAGTTTATGAGCATCATCCAACTGCAGTATTAGTATATTGAACTTTTCCTTTTCTTGATGTAGCACATTGATATTTTTCACATATATGTTTAGTTGTAGTTCACTAGACTTTAGATATCAAAAGTCTACACACCTTTTAAAATGTTCTATTTTTTATTTCCTTGAGGCCCAAAATGAAAACACTTTAAAATCAGACCTTTTCACTTTAATTTGGATATAGTACTGAGCAAGGCTGGATTATGGACCAGGCCAGTGGGGCCAGTGCCCCGGGGCCTTGCACTGCCAGGGGGCCTCCAAGCCTCAGGCCATGCACAGTGCGTGG
>OOFE01045148.1:0-11650 GCA_900323365.1 Monocentris japonica | reverse complement strand
GACATGATGTGTTGTTGAAGTTATCTGGTTAATTCATATTGTGAAATGTCTTTGACAATAAATGAAATGATAATCATTTTTGTGTTATTGAAAGGCTGTGTGAGAATACTGGACAGTTGAAACAAGTGCAGGCTATGGAACTGGGTAGTTTGCAGTATTGTGGTGAAGTTTAACGTGGCCTGGTGCAGGGCAGGCTGTGGTATCCATGGTCACTGTTAGGTTAGGTCAAGGGTAGCAGTCATCAGTTTGAATTTAAGCTGATGATGCTCTTTAGTTATCACTTGCCAAATTCCACTTTTATACTATGGCTAGGGGTTGGAAAGCAGCCATGAAGAAAAATCCAGAAAAATATGTCAAGAAATGGGCGCTTAAAAGAAGGTCAGCTGATCACATAGCCTGTCCACAAAGAAAACAAGTCCACCGGAGCTCACAGTACAAATCAGCAAGTTATTTTGCGGTGAGTCATTTTTCCCCGCTGCACCGCTACACCAGATCTTAGGGTTCCCCCACCTGCCACATCCCACTTTAACCCCTGTATATATATATATATATCAGTCTAAACCTACTCTGTGTTATTTGTGGCTGTAACAGGAAAACTATGTTCCATGAGGTTCTTTTGATGTATCATATATTGACCAGAGAGTCCTCCAAGCGTTTTCCTCTTCCAAATCGCTCAATACACCACTGCACTAAGAACATGGTTTTGTGTCTCTCTGATTGGAAACATGGAGCAGGGTCCACAACCGCAGTGTGAGGGACAGAAAACATTTCAGTGGTAATTGAACACAACAGCGCTCTGGTGCTTCACACTTCAAAAGCTTTCCTGGATTGGCTGTCATTGGCTTGACAGCTGGCAGATGAAAACCACTTCAGCCTTATATGACAGCAAGTATGACAACTGAGCAATGTAGAGTTCAACAGGATTCCACACGAATCGCCCCAGAATAAACCTTTGCTAAAAACTAGAACATGACTGACGAATTCTTGCTAAACTTGCATGTTTTCCATCGGTGAGTTACGAGCAGAAAGCATTACCTCTACGCCACCATAACCATACAGCTGTGATATCAATATTTCAAGAACCCATAAATCAGGAGGGCTGGGTTACTGTCCCACTGTTCATTAAAGCCCATTACATAATGGCGCTGCAGGATCCTACGTTATTGAGTTAATTGCCACAGATAGCTTGACTGTTCACATGCCTCCCACGCACACAAAGAGGTTCAGAGTTCACACACACCTACACTGCCAGCATGGAGCTTTCTGTGGAGAGTGCTGCTCAGCCAGCGTGGGATGTCACTTTGCCCCCCCCCATGTATTGAACACCTGAAATTTAAGATCAAAGTGGCTCTGGGGCAGGGGGAGGCGGGATTAAAAATCCTGTCATCACTAATATATCACACCCTCGCCTTTACCATGTATGCTGCCTACATAATTACGGCAGCGATGGGATCGACTGAGCACAATTGACCTGCGTACACTGGCAGCATGTCGACACAGTAGCTAATGAACTATTGAGTATTTGCAGCGTGTCATTTTATGGAATGCTCAATTACCTCGAGCTCCCAAGACAGAGCAATTAAGACACACGACAGCCAAGTGGGAGGATGATGGATCAGTCAAATCCTACTCTACTTTCACATGCGTTTCCGTGATCTCATGCCCTAAAGTCTATCGTCGATTCCTCCTTCACTTCTCCCCTCTTCTGCCTTCTCTCAGCGCTGCTCTCGGGACTCACGGGGCTCCAGGATTAGATTAGCTATCATTTATAGCAGGCCTGGGAGGTTGTGAAGTGCAGACTCCATCAGATGGGGAGATAATGGGGCTTTATGATAGATCCTGGCTAATGAAATGCCACTGCCTGTAATGAGATCAGTGAAAAGTGAGCTTTTGACCCTCCTAAAAGGGCAGGCAGCATGGTGAGAACGTCTAGTGAGGACGCTTCTGACATCTAAAGTTCTGCACGCTTTACTCTGCCGCCTCTTCGTATCGACGTGATTTCACGGCGGCGAGAGTAAAACCGTGACCGCACAATATCTCGCAACACTACAGTAGCACAGTGGCGGTGCACTCGGGGTGACGCGTGACACGAAGCACACACAAAAAGCACAAAGAGTGGAAATGCCAAAATGCTAATGCCAACATTTACCAGAGGCTGGGAGGTGGGGCTGTTCAAACAGTGGGAGGCGTGTAAGGTCGAGAAGGGGATTAGTCATTCTCGCTGTGCCTGGGAGCTCCTCGCATCTGTAAAACGCTGAAAATGCACAACGCAGTTCCAGCATGAATCACGCTGAACGTACATAGATCATGCAACGCTGCGCCTGTCAGGTCAAATGTTTTACCACGATAACAAGTGCCTAATCGAAACCAACATCAATACTCCAACTGGGTAACATGGCCTGAACCCAAGAATCTGTTTGTTCCTGAGCTTTTACTCATAGCGCTGTTGTATAGAATATATATATACGATTCTTTCTGCTGTCCTCTGACCTCCTAAAATCCCTGCTGTCGTCTTTATCCTCCTCTCCAATGCGTCTCCAATTTCGTCAATCGTCCTCTCAATAAGTCAATGAGTTCTGTGACAGCGTAATGCATCTGAGAGCCATCACCCGCCCCCCACCCGATTATCCTGCTCAGCCACATGACCGAGTCTCTGGAGAGGGGTCAGGGGTCACCCAAAAGTCATCTGTAGTTATATATGCTACTGACGAGTTGTCATTTGCACCTTCTCCTCACTCCGCTCCGCTTCTCATCCCTGCTGTCAACCCGGGGGAACAGCGTGCTCTGGCTTCCCCTTGAAACTGTGTGTTTCAAGGTAACGAAATGATTTCATTGATCTCTTGTTTTTCCTCGTGTATTTTGTTTACCGAGCCTCGAGATGTACCACACGGGTGTGAATACATACTTAAATAGCCCCGGGGCTGTTTGATTCTGATGTTGACGTCTGGTTGGACGTGCTTCCAGCATCACTGAAGGCCGATATTTTGACATACTGTAGATCAGACCCACCCGGCTGGAAACAGTTATAATTTGATGAAATTAAGGCTGTAACAACATGCAAAAAATGAAGATGAAACATCTTTTCAACTCAAATACAGCCACCATTCCCACAGGAGATTTCTAGCCATGTGCAGTCTGCCTGTCGTCGCTGACAAGAGGCCGCCCCACTAAGAGCAGAGGAAGAACCAAAATCTTCTTTCCCCTTTCAATAACATTTCTATCATGGTTGAAGTAATTTCCGTGGCTAATCTCCTTCTGAAAAGGATAGAGAGAAGTCACAGAGAGTAATTTACTTTTTTAGAGTTTTCTTTAATTGAGGAGTCATGGCAGGACTACATTTTATTTGGTTCAAGGCCGGTCCGGGTGAGGCGACAAAGGAAATTGATTTTGTGCCCCAGATCCTTTCCTGCAACTCCTGGCTTGTGCATGGAAAGGCACGGTCCCATGTTAGGGCAGACCGGGCTACAATACGGCTTCATACATCTCTTTATCGCTCTGCGTCCAGGTGGCTCGACTGTCTTGCTGTCTTGTGGAGAGAAGACAGAGAGGTAGAGAGAGACTGAGAATAGTGAAAAACTATTTTAATGGATTGATTTAGCGTCTGCCAGAAGTCAATGCTCTCAGTATATACTCACAACGCTCTGGACATCATCACCTCAAACCCTCTGGGTGACGTTTTCCACCGGTCAGATGGCTGGAGGATAGGCCTACTTTGAATTTCAACTATGCTGTACCTCTGAGTGCTACGCCTCAGGGAACCTTGGCCTGAGCAGTTACCTCTGAGCAACTTGGCATGCTCTTAATATCATGGCCGGTGGTCTCTCGGGCCGGTGCTGACAGACTAAAATGTGCTAAGCTGACCTTTTGCTTCTAATTACAGCTAGTTTTGTGTGCCCAGATGTAGCAAACCAGCCTGTGCTGTGGCCGATAGCCTGAAGCTGTTGTCCCTCTACCAGCGCCACTGCTAGCTCAGCCACTCCACCGTCACCTCCTTCACCACGGTGTTAGCTACTTTACAAATGTGCGATGCCCCGACACCCCAGGCTGCGCTGCATGGGCTGGTGTCCCAGGGGAACATCAAGAGCTCTTCAACCTAACAACAATAGCACTGATCCAATATGTCCTTGAACACAGGGATGAGTGGGCAGCAAAACACGGTGCAGGTACGCACAAACACACACGTATACACACGTTGGCTCTCTAGGGTGATTGTGAGAATGCTCTGCTTGTTTCTCCATTAACTCTTTTCACATCATTGGGAGCTGTGAATTGAAAAGCTGGACATCCTCTCTCTAGAGGCCCAAACCAATCCCTGAAATAGTTTTCTCTGGGAATGATCAGTCAGCCCCTTGTCAGAGTCCGATGGCCACCTGGCATGAGCAAGACTTAACACCAAGGAGGTGTATAGGGAGTCGAAGTCAACTTTTTGAAAACTTATTTTAAAATGTATAGTAATATATGAAAATATTTGTCATACATTTCAAACATTTTATAAAAGTCAAACAAAATCTTATATTTTACTTAAGAAATTACAAAAATGCCAGTTTGTGACAAAGTGAGAACTTTGAGAACTTTACCTTGAGAACTTGTGCAACACACGGCTAGACATAATGAAATGACGCATGATAGCTGTGTGTGTGTGTGTGTGTGTGTGTGTGTGCTTACTAAAAAAACTGTGCCCTATCGTCTCTGCTGCAGTAGAGAGCAGGGGGTCTGGTCAGCGCTGTCCAACAGGGAAACTATCTCATGCTACTCCAGAATTGTTGCTGGTGGACAATGCTATCGGTTGGCTGTTCAAGGAGACAGGGGGGCAAGATTGCTTCTAAGAGCTTTGTCACTGGCGGGAGTGTTGACAGTTGATCAGCTTGTGGGAGTGTGAGGTTCAGAGAAGCAGAGTGCGCTGGCATAGCAGTTGTCAGGGAGGTTAGAGGGTGGTTGCTCTCTCCCACCGCATGATTGCACAGATTCCTCTCGCTATCCTGCTCTGGCATGCTCTGGCTCCGACATGGATAACGCACACTGACCCAAGATGTATTGAAGATCCATTCATCCAAACTGAAGCAATCAGAGATGCATTTGGCCACATTAAATGAAATAAATGACACGTGTCTTCAAAACCAAACCGAGCTCAGGGCCCAAATCCCTCTACAGTATGGATTGGAGTTGCCAAGATCTCAGCAGCTTCAAACATTAAGCCTAAAATAGTTTGTGTAGCCGTTGTTTTATTCTAAGTTACAGGTGTTGTTGTAGCACAGTCAGATAAACATGGAGCTTCATCTATGTTGAAAGTGGACACACACTGGGTCTTTCTCAAAATGCAGTACATGCTTGTGTCCTCCATGATGCATTTGACGCCATATCTAATGGTCAAAGTACATAGCTGGGAAAATGAACAGCTGAGTGTCTGAATTGATGCCGTGACATTCTTGGATTTGATGATCACCTACCGCCTTGTTCATGTAGTGCCACACACACACACTTACCAACGGGCAAACAACAGCAGTGTCAATCAACAAGAAGACTTAGTTTGGACAGTTAGTTTTTGCACTCCCCATTGCCCCATTTCCCTTTTCCTTGCTCTTGTCTCATCTTCTCTTAACCATCATATGACTCACATCACTCCTTCACTAAAAGTCAGCAGGGTTTTGGGGGGTTGGCCTTTCTGTTATTAGCAGTAAGGTCAGACTGTGCTGGTCTATGGCAGCCAGCGGCAGGCTAGGACACTGTGTTCCAGGTTGTCTGTAGGCCTGAGTGTCTGAGAGGAAGAGCCAATAACAATAACCAGATGATGGGGCATCGCTGACTCCTACACCAACACATCAAAGCTAGCTGACAGCATTTACTCTGTCTATTAGTGCCTGTCTTTTGCAGACAGGAAGTGACTGATTGCGGCAGATGTGTGGGATGTATTTATATCCGAGCCTATTTAGCTGCTTCAGTTGCTGGTTGCCGGTCAGGCACCATTATAAGTGATGTTCTGTAGATCAGCGACACACAGATACAGAGGGAGTTGGGAATCGACATAGTGTGTGTATATACATGCATGTGTTTAAAGGTAAAATCCACTCCAAAACACACAATCATACAGGGAGAAATCCATTGTAGAGGAGGCAGAGACACTAACAGCAGACTCAATAGACCATAATGCAATGCAGCCAAAGATATGTTGCGTTTTGAGTAAGGGGGACGATGCTTGCTCTTTCTCTTACTATCACTATGACCATTACTATCGCTATAGCTTTCTCCACGTACACACAAAACCAACTGCTGGATGCGACAAGTCCAGGCCAGTTCTCTGGGGGCTTGTCCAAAGTCATTCTGGGAAATGTAGGAAATCACTGACAGAAGTAGAGGTAGACGAAGCAGGTTGAGGGAAAGTGGGTACACCAAAAAAATAAATGACAACACTTCACGATAGAATAACTCCTGGAATGCGTTGAGCATCACAGATTGATGATATTGACAGTGTAAGAGGATCTGAGTCTTTCTGTGTGAGAGGGACTGCAACTCTGTTGCGAGGGTGTCACTCCTGTATTGAGGACAGAACCCTGGGGTTTCTCTGAGTGACTGGCAGGTCCACGAGACACTGGCTGACGTGTGTGTGTGCGCACGCATGTGTGTGTGTGCGCGTGTGTGTGATGCTTCCCGGCTGCTCCGCTCCAGTTCAGTAAATGGGAGTGTGACAGGACCTGTGTTTCTCCTGGAGAAGCCCAACACTGTGGAGGTGACCCAGCGCTGCCTCTCGCTGACCCAAATACAGGCCTACATCTGGGTCCTCTGCATCTGCATCCTCTTTTTCCATCTCCTCCTTGTCGTCTTTTTTCTCCTCATCTTCCTCATTGCCGGAGAAGGAGGCGTCTCATTTGTATCTTTCATACTTTAATGAAAGCTTCGGCCATGAAAGCTGCATGACATCCAGAGCTGGCACATGGACAGTGAATTGTGTCCTAGAGATACATGATCAATTATTTCCCATGGCAACCCAGAGTGGCGCATCCTTTTGTTGTTTAGTGAATAAAGGGTCCATTGTGCTTTATACCACACACTAAAACACTCCAGCTTGAATTACAAAGACAGAACACTATGTTGGATGATAAATACTGGTGAAAGTATATCGCAATAATTGGTGTTTATACTGTTGTACACAGACAGCATCCACATCTGAACTAATAAACAAAGTGGTGGCTGATTCAGTTACCACTAAGGGAAGGCGTCTGCAGGGAGTGTAGTAACTGTGTTTGACAGGGCTAAATTCAGGAGACCTGCAGTTTGCCTCCCTCCACGCAGACCTGTCAGGATCATTTGGGAACCCGACTCTGGCTTGCAGCGGGGAAGCGATGTCAGCGACTCAAACATTGCATTTGGCTTCCACTCCCAAAGGAAGGATTCAAGCCTGCCAAATTAGATTCCTCTAAAAGAAGCAATAAATTAATAGTTTGTTTACTTTAATCAAGCTCCTGCTTGTACAGTAAACAGGGGAACTTTGGCTGAAGCACAGATGGAGCCAGAGCTTGTTATTGTAATCAAGGTTGAGTCTCACTTTGCCAAATGGATCTGATTAAAGCGGCACTTGTTCTGATGCTGCAAATCTACCTGGCGAAAACAAATTGGATCGGTGCGTATTTCCCTCCCTTTAGACACACAGCTGTCAGTTTGAAAGAGCAGCCAGTTTGCTCAGTAATGAATCTGAGATATTCAGAGAGATGGTTTTGTGACACAGAATTGAAAATGCATATTTTTGTCCGCTGCAGTGCTAATGTCATTGCCATGTCATGCTCTCTGTAGTCAATTCAAAGCACTCCCACATCCTCTTATGTGCACTAACCAAGCCCAGTAGTGGTGCACTGGCTGTTAAGGGATGGAGATAGACTCTTGTGGAAGAGGGATGATGAAGAGTATAGCTACCATACATCTGTGGTTCACTGTGGTTTTGAAAACATCCTTATTTTTGTACTGTTTGGCCTCAAAGTTGCTCGTTCAATGCAAACTGAAGTCCTGACGTTATCAATCTGCTGCGTGGAGGTGAACAGATAGGTGTGTAAATTCAGCTCTTTGATGTGCCCCATACTGCCAAAAAATACATTTTTTATAAATAAATAAATAAATTCAAGATGCAGTATGTTTCAAAATATACAGAAATTGGCCATAAATCTATTTGTAGTAGATGACATTTGTTTGAAATAGACACTGGAAATGGATTGTTCCTTTGTGCTGTTGACAACAAACTGTATATCTACAAGGATATCCAGAATATCTTGGCCAACTACATTTCAAATGCATGTACAAATACAAGTACAGCATTTTTTGAATACTTTATATCTCTGAATATAAAAGACATTTGAAATACACAATTTCATAAGCTGATATATTCTGTCCCGTCTGGCGGACAGATAATGCTAATATTCCGAAGTATACGTGAAATCTATTTCAAAAAAAAAAAAAAAAAATTATATAGGGGATTAGAAGGACTTTCTTTAATTGTTAAGACATTTTGGGCAACTAAATGGGCTGAAACTTGTGAACTTCTTTTTTCCAAGAGAAGCACCTTAACTTGTTTGAAATTCAGTTTCTCAACATTTACTTTTCAATAACTTGAAAAACAATTTCAAGAAGGACGCATCTATTGCTAAAACGTGAAAGCTCTACTCAACGTTTCAAATAATTGGCAGGCGGAGAAGCGGAGGCAGATGAAGGTTAACTGATTTATTGTAGGGGGAACACCGGAGATGGGTTGTAGTGGGGATGGCTGGAGACGGCAGGACGAACGGAGATGGCTAGGCGGCGTGGTTGGCAGAGGGAGCAGGGATGAGTGGGTAGCAGGTAGGTTAGCAGATAGGCTGGCAGGTAGGCAAGCAGACTGGCTGGGATCCTGGAGCACGGGAGACAAGGAGGGAGTTAAAGGGAACAAGCACGAGAAAATATATAATGGGGTAAGGCTGGCGCGCCGCTACCGCTAAGCAGAAGCAACAATCTGCCGATGAGTGGGAGGGAAGCCGGGGTATGCAGGAGAGTTGATGAGATGATGGAAGCCAGGTGTGTAGACTGAAGAGCTGAGCTGATTGCAGGCAGGTGTGTGGGATCCAGGTCGGCGGCAGGACAGGGATACAAACACACACTCACACACACATACAAACACAGATAGAGACAATACCCGGGACATGGAACGCAGGAGGAATGAGAAAACACACACTTGTTTTCCTTAACAAACGGAAATAAATTGAAAATAAATAGGAAATAACAAGACAGATCCATTGACAGGGTTCATGAACGGAGGACATGTTTAACATATTTTCTACTGTATATTGGGGGGGACAGGTTGGTATTTTCTCAGTAGTGGGGGAGACACCCAAAGAATGCGTGGGTACTCCTATGTTTTAGAGGACCTAAACCATGCTAAGGAAGTTAATTCCTCACTATAACAGAGCCTCCAGCACCCCGTTTTCTTTTTTTTCTTCTCAAAAACACACTTTAATACCCTTCACTTACCAAGGTGTTTCCATTATTCTGTCAGGAATCTGTAGCCAAGCAAGTAGCTCCTTTTTCTTCTGCTGTGCCTCGGGCTGATTGGAAACACAAAGGGGCAGCAAACTTGACCTCTTTCCTTTTGATTATATCTGCAATCTACTGCTGTTTCTTGAGTCAATCTGAAATCTGGAAGCTTTTGAAGGAGGTTGAAGAGAGATTGCAAATAAGAGGCACTTTAAAAATAGTTTTTCATGGAATTTAAAACTGAATATTGAGAAACTGGAGTTCATGGAGTTCAATTTCAAGAATCACATTCAATTCATTTGCCAAGTGGCACAAGTTACCTAGAAATAGAGCACATTGTTTGAAATGAAAATCTAGCCCAGACAGTTTGTTTCCTTTTGTGGTTATTATTGTCAGTAGAGCAGATGAACATGATACATAGTCTACCAGGGGCTCATTATAACTCAGGACAGTGTGTGTGTGTGCACGGGGGTCCCCACTGCTAAACACAGTCCTTGTCTGACGGAGATACTTAAATGAATCATCTGGAGACGTCTGTCAGCCTGCCAATGCTTTCTCGTCTGTTTAAAACATCAGAATTAACCGCAAACACATTCCTGATGGGATGACGGAGGTCAAAACGACTCAAAAAGGAAGAAAAGTTTTGACACGTTTTTATTTTGATGGGGAATTATCAGGAGGAAAAATAGCAGTAGAAAGTGGTTGGCATTCATTCACACTTTGGGCACTGTCAGAATTTAATCAGAAAGTGTTCTAGCCACTAACCAGAGTAATCTGGCATTTGTTCTCTCATCCAACCAAGACACAATAAACTATGAATGCCAAGGTGAACCTGTGCATCTTTGTTCCTTTGGTGATAAGCAGTCATTGCTTTGGCGTTTTGCACTGCATTGCCCAGCACTGCACCGCATTGCACCAGTAGTCCCTCACCCCCAGACATAGAGCGGCTAGGTCTACAGAGAAGTTTCCTGTTATACAATTTAGATGTGAAACGTTTACCCGATGTTTGTCTTTCAAAAGCTGTCGAACTCGCAACTTGCAACTCAATGTCAACACTGGCTCAACATAATAATAAAGACACTCAATGTAGACTGCAGCTTGTCCTGGGAAAGACCTACCCCGACCCCGGGTGTTTAGAACAGCAAATGTAAAAGCTGTCATGACCTGGTATGGGTTGAATCACTACTGTGATATCGATAGATAGCATAACGGACATTCATTCATCTGAAAAAGATGCAGATTATTATTTTAAATACTGTGAGATTAGAAAATGAGATGATCTGTGAGAGAGAAATGAATAACACTTGAAATCTCAGTTTGAACAATGAAATGAATGCAGGTTGGCCTGTGACAATTGATTACGCTCCACGATGGGCCTACAGCAGAAGATGGCCAGATAGTAATTGCCTCTCAGGCCCCTTTTGTACTTTGCAATATCTTCATAATCACATCACATCCATATTGCTACTAATACTGAGAAAAAGTAAGAGAATATTGTTCCTCGCCCCCAACCTGCGTCGAAGATGCCGGTGTGAAATGACAGCGGCGTTAGGAGGGCGAGGATTTACGGGGCCCATAAGGGGAGAGAATAACACAAAGCATATCAAACGGTATTTGGTGTCATCCTTCTCTGGTATAAGAAACAGATGGTGTTAGTGACAGGAAGTCACAAGGTGTGAGTGGAGCCTTATTATCTGACACCACTGGCAAGCTGCTGTATGTCACCAAGCCAGCTGACATGTTTTACTGACATATATTGTCGGCGGTGTTGAGAGAAATGGGAGGGGTGCGGGTGAGATTCTCTTCATGTCTTTCTCTCCGTGTCTGTGTCATATCCAAAGTTTGGCCGAGTCATATGCCCCATGGCATGACAGATCGCTGGGCTGGAGTCAGGCTTCATATCTCCCTTGTGGCAGGAGAACAAACCTGACTTACCTGTGGTGTTTGAGCAACAACCCAATCTTGAAACCGGCGCTCTCTGTGAAACCATGCGTGTCAGCCAATGGAGAACTGAATCTGCTGCACAGCCCCCTTTCCTTGTGAGGAGATACTGTATAATCCACCCGTGTGAAGTGTCTGAATGCGAAGGGGGGGCTTCTTTTGGCAAGCTGACAGACGGGCAGATGTTCAAACAGAGTGTGCTTTCTCCTTTTGTGAGGAA
>OOFE01045147.1:0-16942 GCA_900323365.1 Monocentris japonica | reverse complement strand
GGAAGGTGATTTCCAATCTTTATCAGACTCTCAAATCAATGGAGTCACATGACTTGTTTTACATTAAAAGAAAATGGGAAGCAGAATTACAGCAAGAAATCTCTGTGGAGACTTGGGAGGACATTTGTTCTGAATCACACCTAGTAACTTGTTCTAATAGCTGGAGAGAATTTAAATGGAAGTTAATAGTGAGAAATTGGGTCATTGGGTCTTCAAGCAACTGTTGGAGGAACTGCGGGGAAACGGATTCCAATTTTGTCCATACTTTCTGGTCATGTATCAAACTGAAGCTATACTGGGATGAGATTTATAAAGCTCTCAATTCTATTTGCGAAATACAAATCCCCCAAGAACTATTGGTTGCTTTACTGGGAGTTATCCCCGAAGGAATTGAAGGCAGAAGTCAGTCATATCTTCTTCAAATTCTCCTAGTGGCATCCATTAAAGGAATCACTCTAAACTGGTTAAAAACCACTGTCCCAACATTTCAGTCATGGGTAGAGCACTTGTGGCTACTCCATAATATGGAAGAAATAACATAACTTGAGGTTCCAGAGAGAGAAATTCTTGAGAAGGTGTGGCCCTGCTATGTCAGTTATGATGTGAGGAGACCCCCATCTCCCCCATTGTCATTTATGGACAGTGCACATTGTAATATTTCTATGTTGGTCTTTTTTGTACTGTGCTTATTGTCTTTAAACCAATACAAAATTAGTTTAAAAAAAAATAAAAGAAGAACTACTTTAGGTGACCTAGGGAGGAAAGTGGATCAGGTCAAATTGAGTTAGGACGAGAGGTAACCCAGGGGACAAGGGGAGGCCTGCTCTCGTTCAAGGCAGCAGCTATGCCTGCCTGTGTCATTTTGCACCATATCACATGGGTCACTTTTTATGGCACTTTATTAGAACTGCCATCTCATTCGTTTAAGACAGTGTAGCTATTGATATCACTGAGGCTAACCAGATTAGCACCACAAGGTTGGTATCGGATAGCACAATGAACTTCCTTGTCAGTTTTCTCAGTTTCTTAAGTCACATGAAAAGGCTGTTGCTCATTGGCATGTCAAATTGAATGTGTGCTGGGTGCTGACATTACACTTGCTGGCTTACGGTTGATTTCAGGTCTTCCACAGCTTAACAAAGAGAGAGACTTGAGTATGTCTTATCTTCTCTTTTGGGCTGCATCTAGTATTGTTTCTGGGACGCATTCCCATTTATGTAGGAGGGTCTGGGCCCTCTCACTGGGAGTGTGTTTTTGTGGAAGACAGGACTTTTGTGTGTGTGTGTGTGTGTGTGTGTGTGAGTGTAAATCTGTCTATATGTGTGTGTTTCTGCATGTCACCATGTGTTTGTACAGTAGTTTGTGTAGGGTGTGTGTGTAATCCAATGTGAGGGTCTGTGCCACCCTGTGCTGAAGGGGGGTTTGTCCAAACAGCGCCAGTGTTTGCACAGGGCTGTCAGGATGACTGGGCTGGCTGGCCTGGACACTGCCTGTCTGAAAGACTCTCCAAAAAAGCTCTTAAAGCTCCAAATGAAGCTCTGCTTATCTCAACCACCATCTGACTGGAGGAAAAGCAAAGATGAGCAATGAAGAGCACAGCAAACCAGCCTCTTGTATCTTCAACATAACTTTCCTCACCCAATCACCAAATCTTTTATTGGGTGGTGTGGTGGGGGGATGTTGAACATAGTTTGTGGTGTTGTCACACGTCATCTCGTGACACGACCATCTGTTAGACACATCACTGAGAGCAGGTGTTTTGGGGTTGCTGATGTAGGCAGTGTCTGTTTAAGGTGGGCGTGTGTTAGTTTGTAGTGTAGTGTGTGTCAGTGCGTGCACGTGCATGTGTTGGTGCTGGACAAATAGACAAGTGTGTGGTAATGGTCGTGCTCTACAGAATGTCTTATCCTTGACCTCATTCATTTTGTCATCCTCTTACCATCATCCCCTGCAGGGCTTTTTTCCTGATACTTAGTCACATTTTCCTGCTTCCTCCTTGTCATCTACACTAAACCCGGTTTAGTGAAAGGAGCTACATTTTTGCCCATGTAGATCAATATAGTGAATGACTGACAATCATGTTTGCATTTTCCCTTTTTTGATCTGATGCTCTTATCCAGATTGACTTACAATTAATGTGGACACAAGCATAAATGAGCAGTTGTTGTAGGTTCTATTTATTTCTCCTTGCTTGATACCAATTGCCTCATAGCAGTTGGTGGTACTGGCCCTTTGTGGCCATGCAGAGGGAAAGGGTGGAGCCACCCAGTGGGGTTTGACCAGGCTCAGGTGTGGTAGACCTGCCATGTGTTTCCAGGCCATTAACTCAGAATAGAGAGCAGTATGGTGCCACTCAGTGAGTTAGCTCCCCATAAGGCACTTTGTCATGGGCAGTGATGGAGTGCTCATTATTACAGTGTTCACCCACAAGCCCCCCTCTGACATATATTATTGTTACTGAATGACACCCTCTTCTAATTTAAATCAACATTGCATTTTTATCTAGATATCCTCTATTCTCAGATTTTTGCCGTTGTGCTCAACCTTGTCAGCCTTGTCAACCTTGACATTGCATGTATGGATTAATATTATCAGGCATTGAAAAAACGTGATTTCTCCAGCAGTCGTGAAGACCAAACACAAGAATATCAGAAGTTTTGGAGGGCTTTGGTCTGGGACGACTGTAAATGGGAGAACCCTTGCATTCAGCCTGTGGTTATTTAGACTTTTTATGACCAACCATGACATTGTGATATTGTTCACTGCTCTGGCTGGCTGCTTGTGTGTGAGCAAGAAGGGCTAGGGCGAAGGGCTAGGGTGACTCATTGTAAATCTGTGATTGGCGACAGTGGCATGAGGTTAATGTAGCGGAACCCCACCCCCGTGGTCCCATCCTCCCCACAGGCCCTCTGTCATGCTCGACTCACCAGGGGGTGGGGCTTTTGAGTGACAGGTGGAAGGTGGACTGTGATTGGCTCACACAGGAGTATGGTTGTGGGCATTTGAGTGTGGACAGCCAATGAGGTCTTCTCAGCATTGTGATCTGCACAACAGCTCTCTAGTTGAGAGATGTAGAGTTGGACTTTACGTGTGCTAGTGTGTGTTATCTCACAGGAAGAGAGAGGCAAGATTTAGCCTGTCTGGGTGAAAAATACAAGAAAACTTGCAAGGATAATACAAGGAAAAAAATGCAACATGAGCGGGTCATGAGAGGAGAGTTGTGTTTCACGACTCTTTGTTGTTCATAATCTGAAAGAGTTTTCATGGGTTGCTGTGGTCTGCTTGCTAGTTCAACCCAGGTCAGGAGAGTTGAGGTCAAGAGATCTTGTTTTCAGAGGAGAGTATAATTCAGTCAACACACAACATTTTGGATCTGTTAGAGAAGTTTTTCTCGATGGACCATAAAGGGCTCAAACTCTGAAGGATCCTTTTGGTTTCTGTCTTTATGGATATATAGCTGTGAGTATGATTTGTGAGCAGATGTACACAATTTTTATCAGTGACTGTCAGTCAGAATAGAATGAACTTCTCTATTCCTATTACTAGTTTGAAGTCTCCTAGTTTCTTCTTGTTTTTTCTCTTCTGTTTACATGTGTTTTTTTTCCAGCAAACACCCAAACAAGAGTATTTGTATGGATCATTCCCTTGCCCTTGTTGTAATGTCTCTGTGTGTTTTCTTCTCTTGTCTCTTCAGACTCACCCACGGCTGTGAGAGCTCCACTGGTGTGAGTGAGTGGCCTGGCTGGACTTCTTGTCCCTCCACCCATCTCTGCATTTATCCTCTCATCTACCCATCCCTTCCTCTGTCTCAGACATCATGTTGGTGCAATTGTTGGCCTGGTTGGCCCTTGTGTCTCTGGACTGGGCTCCAGGCAGTTTGGCCTTCACCACCACCAGGGCCCAGGGCCTGAGGGGTCGCATCCAGAGAGACCGCAGGAACATCCGGCCCAACATCATCCTCATCATGACGGATGACCAGGATGTGGAGCTTGGTAAGGTTGACGCACTTGTCACACATACAGGCCCTATTTTTCTTTTTTTGTTCTTTTAAATTATTGCTTACATTATTTTCTGTGCATCTCCCTTATTTTCTGTCTTACTCTGTCTTTCTCTCCGTCTTTGACTTTTTGGGTATATGCTTCAAGATTCAAGATTCATGAATGTATTGTAGTCTTCTTCCATACATTAAATATTAAATCAAGAGCAGAAGGGCCATCTGGCCTTAGCACTGCTTTATTTGTGTTTACCTCATGCATAATGGATTATGATTATGTTTACTGCTGCCTTGCAGAGAATGCAGTGAGAAAAGGTCAAGTTATTTAATGAGCCTGTGCTGTGTTTATCCACATGGAAATGAATTCAATGGAATCATACTTGTTTAGAAAATACTTAACTCACTTTCACAAACAGCAACATTTGGCATGATGCAGCACCTTATTTATAGTATTAACGATGTATGCTGCAAAATTCAGCACTGACATCCCTATTTTGCCCTCCAGGTTCTCTACAGGTTATGAATAAAACTCGGAAGATCATGGAAGATGGAGGCACTACTTTCACCAATGCCTTTGTTTCCACACCCATGTGCTGCCCGTCACGGTCCTCCATGTTGACGGGCAAGTATGTCCACAACCACAACACCTACACCAACAACGAGAACTGCTCCTCCCCCTCTTGGCAAGTTCAGCATGAGCCACGCTCCTTCGCTGTCTACCTCAACAACACCGGCTACAGGACAGGTTTGTGGACATACACACACACACACACACACACACACGTCAGGACTGCATTTAAACCTTTCTCATGTATCATCAAGCCCTCTATTCTGATCTGCTTGTTGAGATTGTGGGTGGGGGGCATAAAATGTCCCAAAACCATGGATATATTCGCATTACATTTCTCTATTTTGGCAACAGTAACATTGGCTCACATTCTTAGATCGGCAATATCACAAATAAGTAATAGAAAAGCTTGCAAGGGTCAGAACCACAGTGCCCCAGAAATAGATGTAAAAAATATTTGTCTCCCTAGAATGATTGTGTTATACACAAGTGCAATGTAAAGAAATGAGAGCTAGAGAGAAAGAGATTTTTTTTTTTTACCCAAAATAAGTAAGACAGGAGAATTTTCAGTGCAAGAAGTGGAGGAAGATATGGGGATTTAGGGGGGAGAGGGGGACTTTCTTCAGGTTATGATGGTTCACCCCCAGTGGGCCCCATCTCTCTTTTGGCCAGGGTCCCATCAGTCACTGCTAGCTCAAATGGCCTGCTGGCCCCCTTACATTCAATCCTGTTAGTCAATGCAATTTTTTACAGCAAGCTTGAGTCCATCGCCCTGCCTGACTGTCTGCTGTGAGAAATGCAAACATGGTGAGGGTGCCAGATCGCTGTCATGTCTCATGAGACAGTGTCTGTGTGAGTGACAGGCAGGCGCTGGACCGGGCAGCCCAATGGGGTCCTGTGGGCTGCAGCATGGCCTGCGGTTTCGAGCTGATGCGTTAGTCTACAATTAGCTCTGTCCAGGACAGGCTGGCTCAATGCCCAGTCTACTGGAGAACGTTGTTCAGTAAGGCCAGGGAATTAATCATACTCACGCACACAGATATACTCTTACAGACCCACAAAGTTAAGACTTATACAGGTAGGAATGAGAAGGCATTGGCAGAAGCACAAAGAAAACTGCATGTACTGATGTTGACCTAAAATTGCATTTTAAAATAAACCCTCTCTTGGTTGTCTTCTCTCCCCTTGTCTTCTGCAGGCTTCTTCGGCAAGTACCTCAATGAGTACAACGGCAGCTACATCCCGCCTGGGTGGCGTGAATGGGTCGGGTTGATCAAAAATTCCCGCTTCTATAATTACACTGTCTGTCGGAACGGTTACAAGGAGAAACATGGTGCAGATTATGCTAAGGTATGTGCCTGCTGGTGTATTCCCATAGTTCCTAAAAAGGGGCCATTATTTCAATCACCTATTTGTTTTCCTTTTATCACCCAATATAAAGACTTCTCCCAACTAATTGCAGGTTCCACTCCACTTATAAACATATATATTCCAGGGCTTCACTTATCATAGTGTTGTGATCCAGGCTGGCAGGAATTTTCATCTGAGAATTAAAGGGATGTGTTGATTTGAGGTGGCGTCTCCTCTTTCTGCAGCATCTCTTTATTATGTCATGACTTACCTCAACATTTAGACACTCTTAAATGGAAATACCTTTATGTTTATGAGGGGACCAAAGTTGCCTGTGGAAATTACTACCTTGCACTTGTTTTTGTCTCTCTCTCACTCTCTCACCAAGAGTTGTTGCAGAATGAATCTGTGCTATAATGGCACGACAGTGAAGAAGGGAAAATTAATTTTGCCACCCTCATGTCAGACTCTAGAGATGAGTGATGTGATAGCTCTGTGTTTTCATTGCAGAGCTTTGCATGGCATCGGGCATCCATCTTCCCCTAATGTTTGTGCAAGAGCTGTCAGTTTCTTTTCCCAGCTCCGTGCCAATGTCCTCCCATGTAGCGTAGTCCTGGGGGCATGAGGAATGTGCAAAGAGGTTTCATTGCAAACAAATGTTTGGACTGGTATCCCCATGCCAAATGACTAGCTTGTTGAGTTGGACTAAGGTGTAAAGTTGCCCACAAACTTTGGGCAAGGTGTTTACGAGACATGGGCCTGGTCAGCAGATTATGGTTTCAAACCAAATGGACCCACTATGGGCTGCCAAAACCCATTAATCTGCTACCACTAGAATGATAGCAGCTCCTCTACGTAGACTCCCACAGGGTGAGAAGGTCAGGGTATTACAGAGAGTGCAGTCACACCACGTCATTTTGATTTGATGAGGCGCTCATCCAGTGATTTAATTCAGTTGAGTTCCATCTAGTTTTACATTTGTGAAGAGATTGAGGTTTTTGAGGCTGAGGTCCTCATCAAAGGACTGTGAGGATGTGATCCATAACCCTACTGAATTTGAACCCTCTTGCCACCTCTGAAGGGTCACTTCCTAGCCAGATGTGGTATGTTAGTGTTATCAGTTGTAGCACAAATTCCCAATGTTAGCTTCATGGGTTTGGAATATGTAGACAACATATTAAAAGGTCTTATACATTCATAACCACAAGGCCCTGCTTCATTAACAATCAAACCATGTAGGTTGTTGTTAAAACCTTTGGAAACTAAAATAGGAGTCTATGAGAATGAAACCATACGTGATGCTAACATCTGCTCCCTATGAAATGAATACTAATCATGAGAATGCCACTAATCAGCTCTAAATTGCCCGGTGGAAAATGCTGTTCACCTTTATGATCATTTCATGGTAGTTTGCCAACCATTCCTCTTAACACTGTTACTTCCTCCTGACCTGTCAGAGCCCTTAGCAGCAGTGACTCAGATTATGGAGAGTTGGCAGCACAGAGAAAACCAGAATGGCAATTCTTTGCCATGTGCTTGCAATTGTCAGCTTCAGTGGGCATGTGCAGCCGCAAGGCCATTAAAGCTGGCCATAAAGCCTAATAATAGACAGGATGAATCAGTCAAACCCACTTCTGAAATTTCAGGGAAATCACCCTTTACCCTTTCATTCTGAACCTGGCACTCCCTTCTGCATGTTGTATGCCAGACAGCAACAGTGGCATGCCAACGTGCAGGTAGAATGCCTAATCAGCTGGTGGAATCTGGGCAAATGCTGCTGTGATTTTAGTGGAGGGTGTGACCTAAAAGACTAAAAGACTCCACCACGCCTGGAATCGAGGCTTTGATTTAAAAAGTCACGCCAATGGGTTGTTTCATATGACAATGCCAAATACCCTGAGTCTAAGCGCTTGAGATTAGGTTGTATTTGTCAGCCCTTACAATGAATTAATCAATTAATTTAAAACACTTTTCACTTAAATGTCACCGTTGTCCTCTCGCTGCCCATCACATTAGCATAGGAGAGACATATGACTTTAGAGTCTTGCAGACCATGTGCTTTTCCCATCTCCTGGTACAGAACTCACCACTCTCTCCACCTCATCCCCTGGTAAGGCCTGAGGCTTATGGCTTTTTAGAATTGTGTCTGACAATCTATTATCTTCCATGTATGGGGGTGTGTGTGTGTGTGTGTGTGAGAGAGAGCGCAAGAGAGAGGCATAGATTTAAGCAAAGTGAGAGAAAGAGAATGGATGGAACAGAGAGGAGTAGAGGGAGGTCGTTATCATAACATAGCATTTTAGAGCACCAGGCTCCTCTCACCATCAAGTGGTGTCACATCCAATACTGCAGAGATTCACTGATGAGGCAGCAGTACGCACGCACACACACACACAAGCACACACATAGACACAAACAGATACACACAGGCAAGCTGCCAGCTGTTGACTCGACAGATTGGTACCATAGTGTACTCAATGGCCTCTCTTCATATCCCCATTGGCCCCTATCCACTGATTTGAAAATGACTGGACTGGTGAAAACAGCATGTCAGATTGGATGTGTTGCTGCAACTGAGCTTATCAATGCTTGTGTTGATTTGGAATTTTCCCAAACCCACCATGCCTTTTAGCCTTCTATAGATTTTTGTTCCTCTTTTCCAGGACTATTTCACAGATCTGATCACCAACGACAGCATCAACTTTTTCCGCATGTCGAAGAGGATGTACCCGCACCGTCCTGTGATGATGGTCATCAGCCATGCTGCCCCTCATGGCCCCGAGGACTCTGCACCGCAGTACTCTGAGTTCTTCCCCAATGCCTCCCAGCACATGTAGGTTACACTCACAAACACATACACACACACCAGGGTTCCTACATAGGTTTGGAAAAGTATATAAAATTAATTTGATAATTTCTAGGTTTTGAACAGTTTGGGAATTGCATAAACAAGGCGGGAAAAGTTTACACATTTTCTTATTTGTTGTTGTGAAAGATGTGCTTCTTGAGCTATTCTTGAGCTATACAGTGTCAGTGTTACAGTGTTAACATATTGTCATATTGCCCACCATTCACAAAGCAAATGGGTTTTTCAGTGTACCACATACTGTATTCTAGTGCCATGCAATGCACACTGCTGGTAACAGTACAGACATATAAATTATACACACAGAAATACTCTTAGTCAGACATTCACAGAACTGTCTGGCAACAGTTATGTCTGCTGCTATTTGGAATTTTTCTCACTAAACCCAGTTGCACTTTTTATGATTTGGTGTACATTAGACCTACATTTTCAAAACATTATTACAGTGTGCATGCCCCTCATCCTCAATGATGACAGGTTGCTGAGATACTGCTTGGGCTGATGAATCGGCAAACTTGAAATCAAAATGATTTATCATCCAAGAATAGCTGGGGCACATACCAGGGAGAAGATCAGGGATGCTTTTTTATGGAGCACTGCTCCCATGCCAAGCCCACATTGGCCTCCCACATCTTTCATCACTGAGTTGTGGCAGTGCTCTGATACTCTGGGTCGTTCCATGGCAACATGCCCTGCCATCCCTCAGTCGGCCCTCCACCCGTCTCCCAGGGAGCCCTAGTCCACTGGCTGGGGGGAGGGATGGAGTTTAGAGAGAAGCGGAGGGAGGGAGCTAGGCTGCAAGCCTGCCATTTATGCTCACCATCCATCTTTCTTTCTCTCCCCCAGTGCTCTGCTTATCTTTTCCATTTCCTTCCTCTTACTTTCTACCCCACTTAGCATTCCCCTCTTTCTTTCTCTCTCTCTCTCTCTCTCTCTCTCTCTCTCTCTCTACCCCCTGCATATACACAGGCTACCCCCCAGCTTCTCCATGGTAGCGTGTAGCATGGCAGTGCAGTCAGAAGCCTTACCCCTTTCTGCACTTCTTTCCTAATCTCAGGGGCACTGACGCAAATTAGAGTTTAGAATTGATGAATTATGGCATCCATCCATACCGTGTGCTCCTCTGCCCCAAATCAATTTAAGTGACTTTCCCCCCATAGTGAGAGTGGACTTTTTGTTAAATGACTTCATGAGAAAAATTATAGCTGTAATTTTGCAGCCAACACCGGCTGTTATGAAGATTTATTGCCATACTTAACGTTAATACACCATCCCGCCCCATCATATCAAATGCTAAGGCCGCTGTAGGTCAACCAGTGGGGTTTCTGCTATCCTTGTAATTTCCTCGGCCCAGTGTGGAATTAGTTTGGCAGTAAAACAATCGAGAAAACCCCAAAAGTTTCTGTTGCAATTACCCAATTTGGGTAGTTTTGTCCTTGGGTAACCTTGTTTAAAAAAGAAAAATCGTGGATGACATTCACTACTTTCGTATATTAGAAATGAATTGAAAGGAATTACATGTTGCCTCATCGAGCTTAGTGGTTCACACAAAAGGTGTAAATGATTCTGTGAAAGCCACTGATGTCATAACCTAATGTCTGTCCTTGTATTTGTAGCAGAAACACAACAGGGTTCACATTGAGTCACATTCTCTAAAGGAATAATAATAAATAATAAAAACAGCTATTGGTGATGTGCCTTGCATGTCTGGGCCCATTTTGTTGTATTTTTCTTCTTCCTGTGGATAACTGGCCAATCGTAGACAATGTGACGTCACGTTGAGATATATCCAGTGCAGCTTCAATGGAGTTTGATAGCAGACCATGTTTCAGCTGTGTAAAACATCAACGGTAAATGGTTTTAGTGTTAGTCCCTCAGAATCGAAGAGCAAGGGCTTCTTTCTAGATCGACGTTCAACAACCTTACAAGGAGAAATCCACCGTAGAAGAGACTCATTTTCCTTATCACAGCTTTATTTAAAAATACTCATTGCATGTGTCATTGCCGTTTTATTGTTATATTTTGGAGCAAAACTCAGGAGGCGTTGTCTTGTTCACACACAATAAATAAAGTTTACAGCTGTCATTTACTAGAACTATGTTCCAATGTCTATTGATTTAAATGCCACTTCAGTAGGAAGTCATTGATATTTAACTCTTTACCTGGAATGAGTAAAAAGAAATTTTGCTACATCAAAGTTTGGAATGATGGATTATAGCAGCATCCGATCACACTGGGGACTTAAAGTGTAGAAAGTGGGGCAAGGAAGTACTGAAAAATGAGGAAGACGTCCACAGTGAGTGGTCCAGCTTACCTTGCACACAGCTTCTACCACAGTCTTGCATTGTATGATTGGTTGCTCCAAACAGTGCACTGATAAGGACTGTCCCACACGAATCGGATGTATTTCAGCCCGTGTACCCGTGTACTAGTGGCGCACGGATTGCAGTTATATCCGCGGGCACCGATCGGACGGGCCGAGTCATAACAATAAACATTCTGATGAATAATAATACATCATTAATGAGGAAAATATTAATTGCATTCTCTAAAATGTGAACATATTTTAAGCTTCATTTTTCATCAGGCACGAATTAGCAGACTAGACTCTCATTGGGCAGCGGCCAAATGTTATTATTAGCTTTTAAATTGTTTGTGTTCGAACTTTAGTTTGAAGGGATTAAAGATGTCAGCCTGTGTTCAGGCTATTGAGGAAATACCTGTTGCCGTTTTCATTTTACCAAAAAAGAAGAACTTTTACTTTAAATTAAAGTTTATTTATTTAAAACCAGCCTACTTCAGTGTAACATGTTACCATGTCATCATGCTGAGAAATAATGGCAATGTGTGATCGGGTGCGGGTCTCTAAATCAGAGAAAATAATTTGCTGGGGTGGGTGGCGGGTGGATGACTTATGTGTACATGTGGATTCGGATGACGTCAGAGCCGATCCGCGCATCACTACCGTGTACCTGTGTACCCTCACTCACCGGAGCAAGGCAAGCATCAGATTGATGGAGATGTTTACCAGCAACATCTTTAATGGCGATGACGGCGTTTGAATGGGGTAGTAAGTGCAGCAGATGGTGATGTACCTTTTGAATTACATTTTCCTCGCAATCTATATGCATTGAACAGCAGTCTGGGAGGATCTGAAAGAGAAGAGAAAATGAGAACAGAAATCTGGAACAGCGGTGTGTTTCTTTAAGGCGGCAGTCTTGCCCAGAGTGACTTGCAATAAATACATTCAAACAACCGGATTCAACTGAGCAGGTCACTGAGAGGGGCAGTGCTAATATATTGCTACTTTAGACAGAGCCTCTTTCACTGGCCGCTGGAACTTGTGCACATTTGCTTTAGTGAACGGTAATAACACCTGAGAAAAACTCTATGGGGGTAGTTTCTTGCGCTGCTGCAGAGCATTATTTCAAGTCACAGAAACAAAGTAAAAACAACTATCAAGCTATTCCGTGGCGGGGTTTAATGTCAGCAGTTAAGCAGCATGCTCCCGTTATTGCTTACAAGGAAACGAGGGGATATTATCGAGATGTGGTGTTACAGGGTGCACCTCGTCATTAGAAAAACTCAAGACATTTCATCCTGGCACCAAGTGCAGTCAGACTGTGCCAGAAGCAACAATATGGATGTCTAATTGAACTCGCTATGATTCCCTCTCAAGGGCTCTTCTCCCTGCTCATTATCTTACCCTTGTCCCCATAAAGAAGAGATGAGTTCGCTTTGACTTTGAACCTCCCTCTCCAAACAGGTCACTCAAGTTCCCTTTGTCCTTTCATCTTCACTTTGGCTTTCATAAATAATCTTGTCTGCTTTTCTCTCCAGAGGCGGGGGGTTGCGTCACCCCCAGACAGCCGCCAACAGTAGCGCTTCTTTGAACAGAGTTGATCGAGGCGACTGCGGTCTAATCGCTTTTGTCTTACTGCGCGCCGGTTATGCTAACAGACTCTGGAAGAACCTGGAAATGCATGACACAGAATTTCTAGGACACTTTCACCATGAACCATGCATGATAGTTATCGTATTTTAGACGCTCCCACAGTCCAAAGACATACAAGCCAGGTAGATTGGATGCAGAATTGCCCATTGTTAGGAATGTGATTATCTGTTAACCCTATGATGGACGGGTGACCAGTCTAGGGTGCCCAAAAGTCAATCATGGACAAACCCTCCCTGATGTTATGTTCCACTTGTTTCAGCACATGGGGACCTCTGCTGAAAATGTAGCCTCCTTTGAACTCCCGACTCGTAACTCTTGATGGAGGCTGCCCTGCTGATTTTTCTTCTGCACCCCCAGTGAAAGCCTTCATGTCTTCTGCTATACCATCAGCCCCTTCACGCCCCTCCATAAGACAGCGGCGCAAACCCGCGCCGGGTCCCTAAGATACGCTTTGAAGTTTGTTTCAAAGGTACATCAAAGGCAGCCTGAGCAAGATGCACGGGTGTCTTCTCTCATTTAGTTACGCAGCATTTCACAGATCAGCCCATCTCACCCAAGAAATAGACTGGAATGAATTTAGGCTATCAACGTAATTGTTGCGCGGGGGTATATAGTAACGGCAACATCGCTATAGCCTCATACTAATAATGTCGGAGATTTAGAGGTGCAATTGAGGATCCCCATGCAGGGGACGGTTATTACACTGAGATACGGGAGCTAATCTGTCATTCTGGGAACATGCTGCTACATGGGCATTTAATACATATCGCTCTCATTCTCATTACCTGTTGCCACTCATGAAAAACACCATCAGCGACAAGCTCCACACTGTCAGTCACCTGACACACACACACACACACACACACACACACACAGAGGCAGATAGTTGCGTTAATTAAGTACTCAGCTGCAGAATAGGCTGACAGGCAATTATTTAAACATACATGAACACAGACTCCAATGTAAACCCTTTATTTTAGATAACCATTCATTTAATAGGCCGTGAGGACGTCAGATGCAATGTTCGTTTGCCTGAAAAAAAATCACCAGTTATGACTGTTAAAACATTTATAGAAGTGGCCCGGGCATCTGCGGTAGACCTTGTACTGCTGCTAATAGGGGCTTCAAGACTTCAAGGTAAAGACCTCAGAAGAAGGAGGGACGCATTTCAATAATAATTGAAATTCTATACATGACTCTCTTTGGCTTGAAAGAATACGTGTTTGGAAGTGCCAGGGTTACAGTGAGCACTAACTTTGAGTGTGAGGGATTGATGTGTGGAGGATTTAACCGGATAAACGAAGGCGGTTTTATTCCAATCGTGCGGTTGGTTTCTGAAGTTAATACCTTGCATGGGAAATAAGGTTAGGTCAGTGTTACAAGCCTGTCGTATTCATCTGAGATTCGTTTTAGATTGGTTTTGCTATTAATTCTGATCTGTGACATTGTTCAAGGGATAAAAAATAATAATCTACAAGCGGCAGAGGTAAACATCATGAATGCACCCCTGAAATAGGATGCATATCACTGCTTCCAGAAGGCATCTTACGGTGCTTTATCAGCTTTTTATTTATTTATTTATCAGTTCTCTGCGTAATTTCTTTCTTCAAACCCATGCGATGTAGAGAAAAAAATCATTGTCCTAGTTACTAGGATCCTGATCTACCAGCTGGCGGCTAGCGAGCACAGTGATTACATTTCAAAAATATGTATTTCACACATAAATATGTGCATAATCCAACATTTATCACTTCCTCTGAGAGCTTCCTTCAAGGGGTTTCTTTGGGTTGTACCGATAGGCTTAAGGGGAGATGAAGAAAATCACTCTCCGGTCACAGGACCAGTGTGGGGACACTTCCGTCTTGATTTCTGTGTGGAATGCACACCTTTGAAAATAACCCAAATGAAGCACCGTGGAAAATGCATGCACACTACATCCCAGAAAGTCATGTTCCTGCAGTGTACTTTGATCTGATTTAAATGAAGGCTACTCCAACAAAACGGCCTCTAATTATTTTGTCTTTTAATCTGAAATGAGAATGCCCACGGGGCTCCGGTGGAGGCCTGAAAGTGCTGCAGCTGAAACTCATTTTCCCTTTTCGCTGTGCTCTGTAACCCAGCCCTCAACCAAAGACAGTGACAACAACAATAGAGAGAATTGGATATGGTGAATTGTGTATTTACGGTGTCGGGATAGAAAAAAAAGGACTTGAGTCGACTTGTTACTTAAAAGCTGCTAAGAACTTCAGTTGTTCCAAATGGCCCTCGGATTACAAGTAATAACTGGAGGAAGTGAGGATTTTTATATGTAATCTGCTTTGTTTATAAACACATAGTCGCTGTGTTAATGTGGAAAAAAACTTGGCATGGTCTTTCATCAACACTTGTCCCTTGCAGAAAGCACTATGGCGCACTGCCACCTCACTGCTGAATCATTACAGTCGTTGCCATAACCAGAGTGTACAAAGTGTACAAAAGGACAGTGGACAGAAATATCTTGCCTTCTTTTCTCCAGGGGCAAATTCTGGCCGTGATTCTCCCCCCTCAGATGCTGAGTTCACCTTGACATTTCTAGCTAATGACACTGAGGGCTCCAGCCTTTTTTGTGGCTTTATATGTGTGTGCGTGTGCCATTGCTGTGATTATAATAATAAAGGAGTCTTAGAAGTACAAGCATGCTGTCAGTACGGAATTGCTTTCTGAAATCTGTCGGCGCAGAATGGCTTTGTGTCTGCAGTGCTTCCCACTGCAAACCAAAACAAACATTCTCCAAGGGAGGTTTTTATTATTGTGGTGATACAATTGCAGTCTTTACTTCAGAATGAACATGGAGTTAATTTTTTCATAGCAAACAAACGTTCTTGTGAACGCGAGGTCGTGGAATTGGCTTTACATTTGCAATCATTAAATTAGAATTTTAAGCCTTGGTGCTACTGAGGAAATGAAATCGGCCAGTCATTGGAAATAATGTTTGTGTGGTCGTCATGTCCGGAAGCATAATCTCTGCTTCATCTCTTTGTGTGGCTGTATGTAGCTGTACCAAGTTGTATTCCAGCGAGTGTAGCGGTGTGTTTTCTCATTTGCACTGTGTCCTGGGGTGATTCTCCACGGCGCGCATGAGGCCCGTACATGTGTCAACTGAACAGCAGGAAATAACTGCTGAGCTTTCTTGGCTTTCAAGCCTCTGAAGCCTACCTTTGATTTTCCTCTCCTCTCAGCTTTGTATTGATACCATCTGGCAGGAATAGAGAGGCGGCGAGGTAGAGAGAGAGAGAGAGAGAGAGAGAGGGGGGGGAATCATGGAGTACTCTGCTGTCTGATTACTCATACTAATCAGCGACGAGGGGTTAGAAGTCCATTAACCTGTTCGGAAAGCCACAGATTGCCATACTTCTGAGGGTGCGGACCCAGCGGAGCACCAGCCACAGATGGGCAGGCCGACGCTGGATATGCACAGAGAAAAACTCAGCAGCGGGACACCTGTGCCGATGGGGGGAATGCAGCGAGTCGATGAGGCTCCAAGGAAATGTATCTCTGAAAGGTCAGATGTGCCGAGGAAACCAAAAAAAAGAGGGGAAACTAGAAGGATAATCCCCTGCTTGGCTAATGTGTGGGTTGACATCATCAAAATTGTAGTTGAAGTGGCTGGTGCTTCTATTTAATTCATAATGAGGTATGAGATTACAGAGTCAACCCACCATGAGAGTCTTTCCTTGCCACAGCCTTGCTTTCCCAGCTACACCGATCAGCCACAACATTAAAACCACTGACAGGTGAAGTGAATAACATCAATTATCTTGTTACAATGGCACCTGTCAAGGGGTGGATATATTGGGAAGCAAGTCAACAGTCAGTTCTTGAAGTTGATGTGTTGGAAGCAGGAAAAATGGGCAAGCATAAGGATCTGAGTGACTTTGATAAGGGCCAAATTGTGATGGCTAGACGACTGGGTCAGAGCATCTCCAAAACGACAGGTCTTGTGGGGTGTTCCCAGTATGCAGTGGTTAGTACCTACCAAAAGTGGTCCAAGGAAGGACAACCGGTGAACCGGCGACAGGGTCATGGGTGCCCAAGGCTCATTGATGCGCGTGTCCTGGCATTCATGTGGATGTTACTTTAACACATACCACCCACCTAAACATTGTTGCAGACCAAGTACACCCCTTCATGGCAACGGTATTCTCTGATGGCAGTGGCCTCTTTCAGCAG